>JZKD02S1673826.1:1734141-1744723 GCA_000966675.3 Picea glauca
TGTATTCCATGCAACTGCTGAAGAAAATCAGATTCCAATTCGTATTCATAGGACTCCAATGCCTTAGCGTCGCTATTTTTTAAACAGCCCAAGAAATAATCTAGCAATCCATTGTGCAACTCAGTCAACGAATACCAGAAATGCAGTAGAACCTGAAATGTATCGAAAAGGCAATCCCCTACAATACAAAAGAATGCATCCAATCTAAAAGGCCATTGTTATGAAAAACCACATCAATGTTGTCATGTACAATGGACTGTGTATCTATTTCATACAACTCAACATCTATTACTTCTTTCATCTTTTGAACTGTGATTTTGAAGTTGTTTGTTAGATACTTTCAATTTGCATGAAAACAGAGAAAAGGGGGAAAAAAAATAAAAGTAGCAAAAAAAAAAAGGAAAGAAAAATAGGAAAACTACAAGTGCGGATTGGGTACCAATCCCCGTATGTATCTTTCAACCTTCTTCTTCTCAACTTCAATCCCCCCTAGTCCCCATAGAAGATGACAAGAAAACAAACCCACACTGGAAAGTGAACCAAACAAAATAAACAACACAAATAAATAACACCATGAATTTACTCAGTAGAAAGACAACAGGTGGACGCAGTTTTCCGACCCACAAAATAAAAGCATTCCCTGCGTCTACACCCTGAGGGATGGTAAATCCCTCTGCATTGCAATTTTCGAAATAGCTATGAACGTGGCAGCTAGCATATGAAGACGCATGGTTTCCAGGAACATAAATTAAGAGCACAAACAAAGATGGTCTGCAACAGAATTTGGAGGTAGCGACTCCCACCATTGAAAAATAGAAACAACGGGGAAACTTACTCGTCAACGAGGGATGACAAGATCTTGACCCCAAGAAAACTAGAAACCGCAACAACAGGTCCAGCAGCTTGCAAAGATGAATAATAACAAACCAGTGAAAAACCATGAAGAGGTCCAACTGCAACTGCAAGACCTCAACTTTGAAAAGTTGAATCAAACAATAACAAGAACCATGGAACAAAGCAGCGAACAAGCATCAACCACTGAAGCAGTGATGTCGACCATCAAAAAAATGGAAATGAAACTATATTGCAATGCATCCGTACAATAAACATTTAAGACTGCTAGACCTGTTAGGTAAACACTATATACTTCAAGACCATCGAAGGGTGTATCTCTATGCAAACATTTAAGAAAAAATGCAGCGTGGTAGGCCTGTTCTCTCGAAGCACGCAACAATAAAGAAAAAAACACACATAGTAGTATGCTAGAGAATGTATTCTGGCTAGCAGAAAATGCTAAAGGAAACATTTGAACTAATGCTAGCATTAATCCACCTTCAACCAATGCATAAGAAAACATATGATTCAAAAAGACCATATACGATCAAATACTTTGGATATGGAAACATACATAACATTGGGAATAGTGAAGCCAGTAATAAGACCTCCAATCCGTTGTCCAATCAGATCTTGACAAACATGGTACTTTCTATTATATAAAAATCGATGTTTTCACTTCCGATTCCAACAATAGATAATATGGAAATATTTGTGGTCAATGCACAATCTAATACGAGGTCAACAATTTATCGATCGCTATAGTTCGTCTATGCCTACGACAGGGACTAATAACCTTTAGAACAAACTTTTGTTTTCAAACAATTCTGAACTTTCCTTTGGCCTTGGCATTTGAGCTTATGCGTGAATGCTATATTATAAGAGTTTACCTTTACAATTGTGTAGACATCTTCATCATTCACCCGAGAATCTAGGAAAGGTATGATGTTGAAAAAAACATCATTTAAATTCACAACTACCTCCATTTTATTATTAAAATACGATGGTGAATGTAAACTATTTAATAATCTTGTCCATGTAATCTTTACTTATTGAATCTTATTTTGAAGAAGTAAAAATCTATGATGAAGTGAGAATCTATAATAAATATCCTCAACTATGAAGAAGTCAAAATCTATGATGAATATCCTAAAGATCCATGGAGATGTTTTTAAATACTAGTCATTGAATATATGATTATGGGAGTATCTTTAAATATGATTAGTTATTAGTCCCCGTTGAAGGCCATGATTATAGCATTTGATTTATCATTTATTGTCCATTAGTTATTCTTTGATCGTAAATATTTTCCTGTTATCCGAATATTATACATATGCTAAATGAAATAATCAGTTTTTTATAATATTTAAACTACTTTTATAAAACATGTTATTGGCTAACAAGTTTGAAGTCTTATTGTCGAGCTCTGACACAATGCGATTAGATAAACTAAGTTTTAAGTTTGGGTCAAAAGTTTGAATGCAATTCATTCTTAGATAACCATAGTTTTAACTTTCTTAGTATTAGTGCATTAACACTTGTTCTTTGTCAATTCATCGTCTGATTTATTAGTGCACTTCTTTGAAGTGAATTTCAATGTGCTTTGTTAGTGCACCACCTTGAATAAAATTTCAATGTATTGACATGCATAGTTGAAAAAAACATCATTTAAATTCACAACTACCTCCATTTTATTATTAAAATATGATGGTGAATGTAAACTATTTAATAATCTTGTCCATGTAATCTTTACTTCTTGAATCTTATTTTGAAGAAGTGAAAATCTATGAAGAAGTGAAAATCTATGATGAAGTGAGAATCTATAATAAATATCCTCAACTATGAAGAAGTCAAAATCTATGATGAATATCCTAAAGATCCATGGAGATGTTTTTAAATATTAGTCATTGAATATATGATTATGGGAGTATCTTTAAATATGATTAGTTATTAGTCCCCGTTGAAGGCCATGATCATAGCATTCAATTTATCATTTATTTTCCATTAGTTATTCTTTGATCGTAAATATTTTCCTGTTATCCGAATATTATACATACGCTAAATGAAATAATCAGTTTTTTATAATATTTAAACCACTTTTATAAAACATGTTGTTGGATAACAAGTTTGAAGTCTTATTGTCGAGCTCTGACACAATGCAATTAGATAAACTAAGTTTTAAGTTTGGGTCAAAAGTTTGAATGCAATTCATTCTTAGATAACCATAGTTTTAACTTTCTTAGTATTTGTGCATTAACACTTGTTCTTTGTCAATTCATCATCTGATTTATTAGTGCACTTCTTTGAAGCGAATTTCAATGTGCTTTGTCAGTGCACCACCTTGAATAAAATTTCAATGCATTGACATGCATAGTTTCATAGATCCATTCGAAATCTGTGACGGATATGCACTGTCAAGTATTAGGTAATAAACACAATCTGTGATGGGTCTCCACTATCAAATATGAAGTAGTAAACATAAATGTTAGGCAATAAGCATCACATTTTTTCTTCTACTTGCCATTGTCTCACCACCTCACTGCTTGGTTTCTCCATTGTTATCACTATAACAATTTCCCTACTTAGACTAAAGCAATTGCATAACAATATGAAAAACAATATGAGTCCTTGGTTCTGAGAAGAGGAGGAAAATGAACTATATTTGATTGTCCAATTTCATTATCTGTTTTAGAAAACCATTGGTAATCTCTATCAAAAATTTCAAGTATTTCATGCATGTTGTTTCCCTTCAATGAATATAGTGCATTTAATTTTTTTTCAATTCTAACTAACATTGCCATTGCCATTCAACAGTTGTTTGTCATCAATCCCACTAAGTAGGCAGTGATGGAAGTGAATAATAATTTGGTTTTGATCTTCAATTCATGGTTCCATTACCTCTCCCAAGGATAAAGGAAGATCTTATTTATGCACCTCCACCTCTTGTCTCCATCGTCAACCCAACTATTGAATCGAATTATGGATCTACTACTGAATACTATTTATTTGACCTAACATCCTTCCTCGACCAAGTTTAGGGATAACTATCGATGACTACCTGAGGAAACTCCAATTCTATCCACCTGACTCATCCCAATCACAAGGAAAAATCTGGCTAGTTATGCATGTGCATATATTCGTATAAGTATCTCTGGTCAACATCTAAGTGAGTAGTTGATTCAATCATTAGACCTCCTTCTCTCAATACTTATGACACCCACACACATTCTCTTCCTCCTTAAAACTCATGATTATTGTTGAAAGGTTTGTTCTTTGGATTGAAAAGTAGTGACAGAGTAGTGTAGCCCGCGCTAGGCCCTGTTGCTACAAATAAATCATGCTAGGAGATATGGGAAAGAGAGAAATTCCCATGTGGAGAAACACATGAATCCATTTGTAAGCAATAAATACATATGGGATCCATGAAATCTTTCAATACAATATAGATATTGGAGATTTCACTTTTCGAGGTCCTCTCTCTCAAGTCCCAACACTTTTCTACAAGTCACATATTCTACATACAACCCTTCACACACATGAAAGGATCGTTTTCCTCCTCCTCAAGACATATGGGTTCACATTGTTCAGTTATTTATAATTCGAGGATTTTATAATGACACTTTAATTGATTTTTTGGCATAGTGTGTTGTTATGAAAATCACTACCTTCATCACGACAATATATTTTATTTTGTAAAGAATTCAATGTTTTCCCTTTTTATTCATGGCCACTTGGGTTTTTTTTAATTGATATGCATTTTCAATTTATCTCGATCCCTTGATGGGTATTTTCAACCTTATGAATTTTCTCTTTGTCCTTAGCTCTTCATTTTCATTGAAATGAACTTGGTCCTTGTAATTTACTTTATATTCCTTGTCTTTTGTTATGTATTATCAATCACATGAACTACTCCCCTGTCTTTTGCTCTATATTCTCAATGAAATTATTTGGATTGTTTTCCTCTTCTTTGTATTCTCAATGACATGAACTAGGTATTTTTCATATCCTTTGTATTCTCAGTGAAATGAACTAGAGTGAAATGTACCAGGTCTCCATCTTCTTCTATATATTCTTAATTAAATGAACCGGTATTCATCATCGGCTATGTATTCTCAATGTGTTCTCAATGAAATGACCTGGGTAGTTTCATTGAAATGAACCAAGTGTTTGTCCTTTTCTTTGTATTTTCAATGAAATCAATTGGGTGTCTTTTAAGGGATATTAGTTGGGCATAAATTCCCTTTAGATGGTAGGAGTTTTATTTGCATAAATTGATATATCTTGTGAACATGCATTACCATTTTAAACTTATTTAAATAATTAGGCACTCAAGTTTTAGCAAGGCTAGGCCATAGTTGAAGATTCATTGAGACATTTGTTTTAGATATCATTAATACTAAGTAGTAGAGTGTTCCTGCGATGTTGAGCTTGTGTTTTATAGGATTATAAGGAACTATGTACTTCCTCTTGATCCCTGCCTCAACACAAAAATCATTGAAATACATGGATGTGTATTCTCCTCCATTATCTAATCTTCGCACCTTGATCTTCCTTCCTGTCAGGTTCTCAACCTGAGCTTTGAATTCTTGAAATCTTGCAAGGACTCCATCCTTGGTCTTCAAGAAATAAATCCATGTCTTCCGAGAGTGATAATCTATGAAGAGCACATAGTACAATTATTCGTTCAAGGAGGCAACAGTCATGGGTCCACACACATCTGAATATATCAAGTCCAAGATCCCCTCAGATCTATTGTCACTTCTCAAGAAGGAACCCTTGACATTCTTTCCAAGAGAACAACCTCTACAAACACAATTATGTTGAACCTGTATCTCTAGAAAGCATGTTACCATATTCCCTAGAGCGAGAAGGGATCTATAATGAATGTGAGCAAGTCTCCTATGCCATAGCTCACTCAAGTTGATAGTATCATGAAACATGGTATGGACTGGTTGGAAAGTCAAACTGTATAAGTTGTTTTCTCAAACACCAATTACTCGGGTAGATTCTATATGTGAGTTCTTGTGCCATGTAAGAACTTTTCCTTCAGAAAAGGTAACCTTGTAGCCTTTATCCTCTAAGGAAGAAATGGATAAAAGGTTCCTTTTCATCCCAGGTACATATAGTACCTCACTCAAATGAAGGGGTATGTCAGAATCTAGTTGGAATGTAGAAGTTCCAACCCCTTTCACATTATATCTGGCATTGTCTCCAAGTACAACATGTAGACTGGTCTCTTTCTCAACAAGATCTGNATCATCTGATTTATTAGTGCACTTCTTTGAAGCGAATTTCAATGTGCTTTGTCAGTGCACCACCTTGAATAAAATTTCAATGCATTGACATGCATAGTTGCATAGATCCATATGAAATCTGTGACGGATATGCACTGTCAAGTATTAGGTAGTAAACACAATCTATGATGGATCTCCACTATCAAATATGAGGTAGTAAACATAAATGTTAGGCAATAAGCATCACATTTTTTCTTCTACTTGCCATGGTCTCACCACCTCATTGCTTGGTTTCTCCATTGTTATCACTATAACAATTTCCCTACTTAGACTAAAGCAATTGCATAACAATATGAAAAACAATATGAATCCTTGGTTCTGAGAAGAGGAGGAAAATGAACTATATTTGATTGTCCAATTTCATTATCTATTTTAGAAAACCATTGGTAATCTCTATCAAAATTTTCAAGTATTTCATGCATGTTGTTTCCCTTCAATGAATATAGTGCATTTAATTTTTTTTCAATTCTAACTAACATTGCCATTGCCATTCAACAGTTGTTTGTCATCAATCCCACTAAGTAGGCAGTGATGGAAGTGAATAATAATTTGGTTTTGATCTTCAATTCATGGTTCCATTACCTCTCCCAAGGATAAAGGAAGATCTTATTTATGCACCTCCACCTCTTGTCTCCATCGTCAACCCAACTATTGAATCGAATTATGGATCTACTACTGAATACTATTTATTTGACCTAACATCCTTCCTCGACCAAGTTTAGGGATAACTATCGATGACTACCTGAGGAAACTCCAATTCTATCCACCTGACTCATCCCAATCACAAGGAAAAATCTGGCTAGTTATGCATGTGCATATATTCGTATAAGTATCTCTGGTCAACATCTAAGTGAGTAGTTGATTCAATCATTAGACCTCCTTCTCTCAATACTTATGACACCCACACACATTCTCTTCCTCCTTAAAACTCATGATTATTGTTGAAAGGTTTGTTCTTTGGATTGAAAAGTAGTGACAGAGTAGTGTAGCCCGCGCTAGGCCCTGTTGCTACAAATAAATCATGCTAGGAGATATGGGAAAGAGAGAAATTCCCATGTGGAGAAACACATGAATCCATTTGTAAGCAATAAATACATATGGGATCCATGAAATCTTTCAATACAATATAGATATTGGAGATTTCACTTTTCGAGGTCCTCTCTCTCAAGTCCCAACACTTTTCTACAAGTCACATATTCTACATACAACCCTTCACACACATGAAAGGATCGTTTTCCTCCTCCTCAAGACATATGGGTTCACATTGTTCAGTTATTTATAATTCGAGGATTTTATAATGACACTTTAATTGATTTTTTGGCATAGTGTGTTGTTATGAAAATCACTACCTTCATCACGACAATATATTTTATTTTGTAAAGAATTCAATGTTTTCCCTTTTTATTCATGGCCACTTGGGTTTTTTTTAATTGATATGCATTTTCAATTTATCTCGATCCCTTGATGGGTATTTTCAACCTTATGAATTTTCTCTTTGTCCTTAGCTCTTCATTTTCATTGAAATGAACTTGGTCCTTGTAATTTACTTTATATTCCTTGTCTTTTGTTATGTATTATCAATCACATGAACTACTCCCCTGTCTTTTGCTCTATATTCTCAATGAAATTATTTGGATTGTTTTCCTCTTCTTTGTATTCTCAATGACATGAACTAGGTATTTTTCATATCCTTTGTATTCTCAGTGAAATGAACTAGAGTGAAATGTACCAGGTCTCCATCTTCTTCTATATATTCTTAATTAAATGAACCGGTATTCATCATCGGCTATGTATTCTCAATGTGTTCTCAATGAAATGACCTGGGTAGTTTCATTGAAATGAACCAAGTGTTTGTCCTTTTCTTTGTATTTTCAATGAAATCAATTGGGTGTCTTTTAAGGGATATTAGTTGGGCATAAATTCCCTTTAGATGGTAGGAGTTTTATTTGCATAAATTGATATATCTTGTGAACATGCATTACCATTTTAAACTTATTTAAATAATTAGGCACTCAAGTTTTAGCAAGGCTAGGCCATAGTTGAAGATTCATTGAGACATTTGTTTTAGATATCATTAATACTAAGTAGTAGAGTGTTCCTGCGATGTTGAGCTTGTGTTTTATAGGATTATAAGGAACTATGTACTTCCTCTTGATCCCTGCCTCAACACAAAAATCATTGAAATACATGGATGTGTATTCTCCTCCATTATCTAATCTTCGCACCTTGATCTTCCTTCCTGTCAGGTTCTCAACCTGAGCTTTGAATTCTTGAAATCTTGCAAGGACTCCATCCTTGGTCTTCAAGAAATAAATCCATGTCTTCCGAGAGTGATAATCTATGAAGAGCACATAGTACAATTATTCGTTCAAGGAGGCAACAGTCATGGGTCCACACACATCTGAATATATCAAGTCCAAGATCCCCTCAGATCTATTGTCACTTCTCAAGAAGGAACCCTTGACATTCTTTCCAAGAGAACAACCTCTACAAACACAATTATGTTGAACCTGTATCTCTAGAAAGCATGTTACCATATTCCCTAGAGCGAGAAGGGATCTATAATGAATGTGAGCAAGTCTCCTATGCCATAGCTCACTCAAGTTGATAGTATCATGAAACATGGTATGGACTGGTTGGAAAGTCAAACTGTATAAGTTGTTTTCTCAAACACCAATTACTCGGGTAGATTCTATATGTGAGTTCTTGTGCCATGTAAGAACTTTTCCTTCAGAAAAGGTAACCTTGTAGCCTTTATCCTCTAAGGAAGAAATGGATAAAAGGTTCCTTTTCATCCCAGGTACATATAGTACCTCACTCAAATGAAGGGGTATGTCAGAATCTAGTTGGAATGTAGAAGTTCCAACCCCTTTCACATTATATCTGGCATTGTCTCCAAGTACAACATGTAGACTGGTCTCTTTCTCAACAAGATCTGTCAGATGATCCCTATATCCGGTCATGTTCCTAGAGGCACCACTGTCAATTAACCAAATATCATTATCAGTAGGAACCATACCTAAGAGTGTTGATATGAATAAGAAGGTTTCATCTTTGATGTCTTCATCTCTCTGATGTGGCTCTGGATCAACATCAACAAGTTGTATTTCTTTATCTTCATCAGTAGTTGTGTCTGGTAAATATTTTTGTATCACACTCAATAGGTCATCCTCTTCAAGGGTGATTTGAAGTCTTGACTTCCATGAACTGAAGTTGCTTGATCCATCAAGCCTATCTTCCACCAAGGTTTCGTTCTTCATGGTTTACAGATTCTTCCACAAACCCTTGGCAACTAGGCTAGAAAAGATAACGGCTAGGCTACACTAGAAATATTAGGTCTCGGGCTTATGACTGCCAAAAATAAGACTTTAAAGTCAGAAGGAAACTGGTGAGCTGAAAAACTCCTTCAATGAGCTGCAGAAACCCTAAAAACAAAATTCTGCAGAAAAATTGCAGAACCCTAGAAACCCTAGGGCCAAAAATCCAAAATTCTCAGAAATGCAATCTAAATATTGTTGGAGGTGCGCTGAAGGAGGTTGTACACTCCTATTTAATTTCTATCCCCAACTCTCAAGTATAAAGTGTTAAAACACCCAAAAAGGAGAGGGTTGTACCTTTTTCTGGAAACCCTAGGAGGGTTGTATGGTTCTGCAGAAGAGAGAGGAAAAATTGCTTGAAGGCTTGTGCAATGGATTCTTCAAGACCTGTGCTCTAATACCATGTTGAATTTTCACTATTCTAGGATCAAGCATGAGGTTTATTTCATTTAGCATGTACTTGAACCATAAACAAATGCAGTTACACCATACACAAGTGTTGCAATAACCAAGATCACAAGAAGAAATACCATGCACAAGAACACAAGAAATATCCCGAGAAACCCTTCTACTCAAGGGAATAAAACCCAACAATCCTTTGCTATATTCTCAAGAGAAGATCCCCTAACCATAAAACCCTAATTTACACAAGAGGGTGCTCTACCACCTTGAAACTAGCACCCAAGAGAGATGTGCACTTCAGCCTTAGATGTAGGTATGAAATTTCCAAATGACAAGTGACAAGTGTGTTTCCTTAATGGGGAAATCACCTTTATTTATACTAGACCAGACACAACAATAGGTGTGTTTATTGGCACAACAGGGCCGACCTCAATAACTCATAAATATAATTAATTATTACAATAAACCTTAATAATCTTTCACATATGTTGGGGTTGACTTGTACCCTTTACATCATAATTAGGGTTAAAAGTAAATCTTACACTTAAACAATATAGAAAGGGATCTGCACGTCCACTAGTGCTCATCCACTAGGGACACATCCACTTGTGCTCGGCCACATAGACGTCATACGCAACATTTCTCTATCTCAACTAAGTCCACAGGAGAATCATTTGGAGTACCACATCGACTCAACTCTCAAACATAGAAGAACAATGCGCCCCATCACATGGT
>JZKD02S1673827.1:8941-27661 GCA_000966675.3 Picea glauca
CTTTTTTTTTTTGTTTGTAAATGAATGTGAAAATCTGTATTACTGCAAGAAGTTATAATACAAAAAAGATACAGGAACTCCCATGATATGCCAAAAGGGAAACCAGATTTGGGGTATTGGAGTTGCGTTGTCTAATATAGTAGGGGAGGCCTGGGCTGCCACCATGGGAAACTTACCCATTCCTACGAAAACCAGTTTGAAAAACGACATCAAAACGAAACCAGAGAAAACATAAGTATAAAAGGGTTAGCACCTAAACTGAGAAACTTGACCAGGGTTGTGCCGGTGCTAGTCCAGGTTGATGGGGTGCTCTTCATCTCCATCCTTCCTTGCCTCGTTCTCCTTCCTCTGCTCCACCTGGCATGTCTTTCTGATGCATGTTGGGGTTCCATTTCTGTCGGCTGGAGTAATGTCTATGTGGTGGACATAGCATAGGTAAATATGGAATTGACCTGCCATTTGTTTCATTTTTTCCTTCTGGCTTCGCTGGTCCTCAACAAGTCTTTTTGCACTTGCCTCCAGGTTGTTGAGGCGGTTTAGAATACCCGTGAGCACCTTCTTCTAGTCCCCGGTTTCCATCTTGTTGGTCTTCTTCCGGTCCGCACACATCTTGCCTATTAGCATTTTTGTTCACCATGCCTCCTCCATCGTCCTGTGGTAGAGGGTTGTTCTGGGATGTGTGGCCCCTGGGTCCCTTATCCCCCTAGCTTCCTGAGTTAGTCTTGTCTAGGATTTTCCCTTGCGAGTGGTGTTGATTTCTCTCTCCCATCTTTTGATGATCATCTTTCCCTTTGTATCGACCTGCGTGAGGAAGGTACTCTTTGCTTCCCTGGTTGCTTGCTCCATTCTTGTCATCCTCCGAATGCTTAGTGGAGGTTCGGTCCCCTGGGGGCCTCTCTTACTGTTGGTTTTCTTCATTCGTACCATCTTTCCTTGCTTATGGTGGTTTTCATGTTGGGTTCTTCTCCTGTTCCTATTCACCCCTTCCTGGTATGTAAGATGGCCCTTGTAATTGCTTTGCTCTGGCCTGTGGCTATTTCTATTATATCTTCTTTTATCGGGCCATCCCAGCTGTAGTCCCATCCTTGTAATCATGGCATGCTCATCAAGGTGTCCCTTTTGGTCCTTTTCCACTATTCCAGAGCATGTGCACTTGATGGCCCTACCATAATCCCTACGCCAATGCTTTGCCCTGCACATTGTACGACACTCATTGCCCCCCCCCCCATAACGGTACTTGGGTGAGGTGTACCCATACTTGACCCTGGAGAACCATTTTGTCCTTCGTCCTTTGCCGCCTGCTGGTTAGTTGTTCTGCTTTCCCACGGGTGACCCCTGTACTTCTTCCTATTGACAGGACCGTGGTGTCATACCTTTGCCTGATGTGTGATCTGTATCTACATTTGAAACCATGTTTGATTGGTGGGCTATCAGATTCTGCCTGGAACCTACGTGCCCTTCAGTTTCTCCTGTGCCTCCATTCTCGAAGTGATCTTCTGTACTTTTGTTGTTGTCGCAGTCTTTTGTCGTGAGTTGGGTGCAATTTGTTCGAAATTTCCCTTGTGGGATGTTACTCCAGATAGTGTCCATTTCTGGACCTTCCTTGTTGACCCCCTCATTCGTTATTCTGTCTGCCAGTCCATTTTTTGACCTCCGTACCTAGTGCAACTCCACTGTGATCCCTATCTGCAAGTGCTCCTAGATTTTTTGCAGTGAGTGTGCCAAGTGGCAGTGCCTCTGGATTTTTCCCATTCTGGTACCGTTTTGGAGTTTTCTTACTGTGTTGATAACCAACGCGAAATATCCTTCCACTATGGCGTTTTTCATCCCCACTCAGCTTAGAATCTCCAGGCCAGTCTCCAGGGCTCCGAGTTCTGCGGCGTTGTTGGTTGAGTTTCCCAGACTCCCAACATATAGCCGAATGATGTTTCCTTTACTATCCCTGATTGCTCCTACCAAACCTGTTCGCCCTGGGTTTCCTTTCGATGCCTCGCCGAAATTTAGCTTGAGGGAGCCTAAAGGTGGTGGCTTCCAGTTGCACTCACCTAACTGGATTTGTGGTGGTCGTCTGAGCTGATTGGGGTTGCATTCATCTTTCAGGTGGAAGGCCTCTAGGATTCGGGAATCCTGGTCAGTTAGTTGCGCTCTACTTACCTAGAAGTTGCGGCTCTGCATCGTATCTTGTGTCATGGAGATTATTGTTTCCTTGATCTTCCCTTCAGGCCAACTTTGGCTTTTGAAAATGCATTAGTTCCTTTCCTTCCATATTGACCATATGATCATTCCTGGGATGAGGATCCAACAGAGGTTCACCTCTTCTTGTTCGTTGTAGTTCTCTTTCCAGAGATTGATGGTTGTGGCGATGTTACCTCGGATCCTGTTGGATTGGAGAAAGATACTTGCCGCCCAGTCCCAGAGTTCTGCAGTGTAGGCGCATTCGTCAAGGAGATGGTTCATTGTTTCTTCCTGGGATTGACAGAGGTGACATCTTGATGGGCCTATGAATCCCCTTTTCCTTAGGTTTTCCCATGTTAGAATGCGGTTGTGGAGTATTAACCATTGGAAATTTTTTATTTTTGGCCATTGGGGGTTGTTCCAAAGCTTATCCCAATGTTGTGATGGGTCTTCTTGGTCCAAGTCTGCGATATAGTGCTGGACTTCTTTCAGGTTGAATTCCCCACCATCTTTTTGTCCCCATCTCAGTTGGTCATCTCCTTCCGTGACTGTTATTTTCCATCTTCCTAGTTCCTCCTCCACCGCTTTAACTGTTTTTGTGGATTGATCACTATTCTATGGAGTGAGACTATCCCAGATTCTCCATTTGTTGCGGTCTGTTTCCTGTTTCTAGTATTGGTAGACGTTGGTTTTACCTTGCGCTATTAGCTCCTACTGGAGTTCCTCTCTGTATGAGTTCTCCATTCTTGGTTCCTATTGCCAAGCGTCCTCCCAGAATCTGGTTGTTCTGCCATTCCTGACTTCCCAGAAGATGTGTGTCTGAATCTAGGCTTTGTTGCCCCAGGCTACGTTCCAAATGGTTGAACCTTCACTAGTTCCTCTGAAGAGGATTTTGTCTTGGTCGCCAATGTTTGGAGCATACTTTTCCTTCCATAGGTTTACCCATGGTGTAGTAGTTTCTTTGACCCAGCACTACTAGAGTTTCTCCCCATAGGCATCATTGGTCACTTGCGGGTCTTGTAGCCCTAGGCCTCCTTTTCTTTTTGGTTTACAAACCTTCTCCCAAGCCACCAGGGCCCATTTTTTCTTTGTTTCTGCGCCTCACCATAGGAATTCCCTTTGGATGGTTCTTATTTTTTGTAGAATCCCCTAGGGGGTTGGGAAGACGGACATCATAAAGGTTGGGATTGCTTGTAAAACAGACTTGGTTAGGATCAGTCTTCTGGCTAGGTTGAGGGATCTATACGTCTAATGTTTTACCCGCTCCTGTAACTTGTTTATTACTCCTTCCGAAGTTGACATTTTGTAATCTTTGTCTGTCAGTGGAACGCCCAAGTACTTAGCTGGAAGTGCTTTTCGTTCAAAGCCTAGAATGTTGGCCAAATTCCTTTGTATAGCTGGGTTGGTATTGAAGAAGAAGATCATCGACTTGGAATGGTTGATCTCAGCACCCGAGGCTTCCCCAAATTCTTCTAGGACTCGTTTGTAGGCTTTAGCTTCCTTGACCATGGGTATGTCATGAAGTAAGGTATCATCCACAAACTATTGGTGTGTTTAAGTAGGGAAATTTTCAAAGGGTTTGATACTTGTTATTTCCCTTGTTGCGGTTGCACTCTTTATGCTCTGGTTGAGGCCTTCCATCATCAGAATGAATAGGAAGGGAGACAACAGGTCTCCTTGTCTGATGCCTCTCATGGGCCAAAAAGGTTTGGCAGGAGCTCCATTTATTAGTAGTGAGTAGCTTGTTGTGGATACGAGGCTGAAAATCCAGCTGATTCAGTGCTGGGTGAAACCAAAGGCTTCCAAAGTCTTGACCATATAGTGCCAGCTAACTTTTTCATAAGCTTTTGTTAGGTCTAGTTGTATTATCATTCCCCCTCTCTTTTGAAGCTTCAAAGTGTGAATGAGCTCGTGGGCATGGATGATGTTGTCCATTATTTGTCTTCCTTCCACAAAGCCTACCTTTTCTTGTGAGACCAGTGTAGGTAGGAGGGGTTTCAATCTATTTTCTATGAATTTGGAGATTATCTTGTAAACCACATTGCATAGCGCTATAGGTCTGTATCCGTCAGGGGTTTTGGCTTCATTTTATTTGGGGATTAGTGTGATCATTGTAGCGTTTAGCACTTTTAGGATGTAGGTTGACCTTCTAGATTCTTATACTACCTTATAAACTTCGTGTTTGACGATTTCCCAGCAGGTTTTGAAGAAATCCACTATGAAGCCATCTGGACCTGGGGCTTTCCCATTGGGCATTTCTTGGGGCACCTGGTCAACTTCTTCCGTGGAAATAGGTTTGTTTAGGAATATGTTTTGTTCCTCAGTGACCAGGCGTGGAATATTCTGGGTTATCCTTTGTATGGCCTCCATTCTATCTTGGTTGGGTTCCTGGGCTATTCCGCGGAAGTGGTTAACCAGAGCATTTTCGATCTCCTTATGTGACTCATGCTCGATTCCATCCTGGTCCTTGATCTTCAGGATTTTGTTGTGAGCTCTTCTGGCCATGGTTGTTCTATGAAAAAACTTGGTGTTCCGTTCTCCTTCCTTTAGCCATCTGATATGGGACTTTTGACGCCAGAGTGTTTCTTCTTGCTGGTAGCGCGCCTCCCATTCTTGGGTCATATAGATCTCTTCCTTTTTCCGGTCCTCCGTATAGCCTTCCAAAATGTAGGTTTCTTGAAGTTTTTTCATTTTTTCTTCTATGTTGTTTTTCTCTTGGTTTATATTACCAAAGGTGTCCTTGTTCCACTCCTTGAGCTTATATTTGATGTACTTAAGTTTCTTATAAAGTTGGAACATCCTTGTCCCTTTATCTGGTTGCTCCTCCCACCACCACTATTTGATTCTTTCCTTGAAAGTCAGGTGTTCAATCTAGAATTTCTCAAATTTGAAGGGTTTGTTCTTTGGTGTTGTTTGGAAGCCTGCTTCCAGTTGCACTAGCCAGTGATCAGATCCCCCCCAGGGAAGGATGTTGCAATCTAAGGTTAGCGCCTGCATAATGATTGACTCCGATACTAGGAATCTGTCGAGTCTTGTTGCTACCTGAAACTGGTTCATCTGTTTATTGTTCCAAGTGAACTGGTCATTCTTAGTTTTCAGATCTACCATCTCTGCTGTGTCTATGAACTTTGAGAAAACGTCTGCATCCCGATCCAATCTTCTTGTGCCTCCTTTCTTCTCCGCAAGTGAGGTGATGATGTTGAAGTCCCCTGCCAGGATCCAATGGAGGTTGGTGGATCTAGTTTTTATATCTTCTAGGTCTCGGATCATTCCTCTCTTTTCCTCTGACACTTGGGGCCCATACACATTAGTGTAGAGAATCTCCTCTGTGTTTCCAATGATTTGCATGCGTACCGTTAGGGTGTGCCTGGTTACTTCAGTTGATATTAGATTTAGTATTTGTGGGTTCCATAAAGTGAGAATATCTCCTTCCATTTGGTGGTCTTCGATAGCTGCCATCTTGTACTTGCGCCATTGTTGTTTATTGATTGCTTCCATTTTGTCTGTAGTGCATTTCGTCTCTTGAATGAAACATAGATCCGGTTGTTCCTACTTTAGTTTGGTCCTAAGGATTCTTTGCTTTCTTGGGTTGTTTAGGCCTCTTATATTCCAAGTTATGACCTTCATTTAAACATGTGGGGGGGATTTGGGAAAGAGTTTATTGATCTTACCCGAATTTATCAGTAGCGCTCCAAGCTCCTGTAGGGCTACATTGTTTGATTTCCTTCCTTTTTTCCTCCTCGTCTGCTTGGGTGATAGTTGTGGCTGGCCCTCATTGGATTTGACTCCTAGGTGTCCTATCTCCCTATGTGTGTGTTTTATTCCTCTAGCTTTGGCTTCCTCCCGTAGGAGAAACAGGTATTGGATGCGGTCTCTATTGGTACATTGTCTACTCCTTGCCTTTTCCATTGCTCCAATATGTTCAGAAGGTCTATCCCTTCCCTTTCCATGAGGTCCCTAATATTAGGGTCTTCTGTGCCTACTTCGCTCGGGGTCATCTCTGCATCTCCCTCTGTGTCTTACATGGAGGTGTTGTCGTCTTTTGTTTCTCCATCCATCAGGGTTGCGCAACTCCCCTGTGCCATCTTGTTACTGGGTCGATCGGTAGGCTCTTTTGTTTCTTGTTCTCTTACCTCTTGAGCTTTTGCTGAGTCCCTTTTGTCTTCTGCCCCTTTGCTGGTTTGGTCCCTTCCTCCCATTTTATTTTGAGTCTCCAGGTTATTTCCTGCTGGGGTTTTATTCTGTTTTTTATTTGCTCTATTTTTGGGGTTCAGTGTTATAAACCCTTCCTCATCTTGCTGTGTTTTGGGGTTTTCCGTTTCCTATTTTTTATTAAGAGTGAATTCTCTGATCAAGTGGTCGTGTTCATGGAATCTTTTGCATGTAAAGGGGATATGTTCATAATCTATGTTTTGGATCCATTCCTCATCCCTGAATTCTAGACTTATGGCTTCTGGGAGTGCTCCGGAAATGTCCATCTCTATACAGATTCTTGTGTAACATGTGTATCTTCCCTTTAGGGTGGCTTCTGAGGTCTTCACATATTTCCCCAGTTTGTTTCCTATTGCTTCAAAGGTAGAGGGAAACCAGTAGTCCAAGGGTAAGGAATAGAATCTTAGCCAGACCGGTACCTTTTTTAACGTCTCTTTTTCTGGGGAAAATTTTTCTTTCCAAGGTTGCATGTACAGTCCTGCTGAGGCGTGGAAGTATGGACCTCCCTCAAAGACTCTATCCTTGTCCTCTAGGTTCATGAAGACTACTATGAAGAAACCTTTCGAGCCTAGGTGGAGCTCCACTTCTCCATTTGGCTTCCAGTGATATTTGATCCAGTTGTGCAGAGTTCTTTATGTGGGCCATAACCCCATGAACTTACAGATTAGCGCATGCATCTTCATCTGGTCTCTGTAAAGTTTCATTTGTGGGTCCTCCAGTATCACATTGGGTATAATTTTTGTTTTGGTTTTGCACGGGTTGCACCATTCTGTCCCGTTGGGCTTCGCTGTCTCTTGCACCTCACTTTGAGTTTCCTTAGATTCTTCTCCCGTGCTCTCGATTTTGTCCTGGTTTCTTTCCTATCTTTTTCCTGGGTTTGATCCCCAGGTTCCTGTCACTGGTGCCTTGAAAACTACGCCTCTTGGCCCTTTCCCTCTGTCCACCACTACCTGTTTGTATGAGGGGTCCCCCTTACCCCCCCCTTTGGTGCTCATGTTTCTCTCTGCTATGGCCATGACTGTCAAACCCTATCTTGTGGTTGCTCCAAACCCTATGCACCCGCACTTAACCCATGTTAGACATATTATAGGGTTCGCCTTTCAAAACCTATGTTGTATCTACTACCAAGCTTGGAATTTCAAGTTAAACTTTTTTGTCAAAAAAATTGGTTGATATAAGATTCTTTCGATTATGTAAAACTATAAAATGCCATTTTTTTTTATTTATATAATTTTTTATTAAAATATAAAATCTAATAACTTAATAACCTAACCTATCTGTAATAAAAATTCAACTCCTCCTAATGTCTATATATATATATATATATAACCATTTTATTACTTCTATGACAATTAATAAGTAATAGGATGGTATAACATTTTCATTCCAAAAGTGAAATAATGAGATAGAAATGAAATCAATTAATCCAATCCTTTTTAATAATAGTTGTAAAAATAATGTTAATTTAAAATTGGTTTTTCAAAAATCATACACTATTTTATTATATTAACACATTGTCTTTTGATTAGATAAAACTTTATTTCTTAACTAAAAGTAAGAGATAAGGTTTCTTGGAAAATCAAAAGAATTGTATGTAGATGTAAGGAAAAAACAAAAAATTCTCACATTTAATTTGCAATTTAAAAAATCATACTATACAAAGTTTGAAGTTTCTAGAGCTTTTCTCTTTTTCTTTTGAGCACTTTTTTTTTTTCAAAAAGAAAATTTCTCTATTATATTAGTATAATATAATTGTTTCAGTATAGGATGATCACATTACAAATACTACTGAGCTTAAAGTCTGTGCAAGAAAATATACTAAAACTTATATCAAATCTCTAAAGTATAGAACTGGTTCCACCAAAGCTTAAAACTTCACTTTTGGAATAAAACAAAACATGGAAAAATTGAGAAAACTCTTGTCCCTTTTACTAACAGGCCACATTATGTGAGGGAGATGTATTCTCTTTGGCCCTCAATGTCATTTTCCTAGCTGTAATAATTGATCCTCCCTTTTGGTTCCATGTAGGATTTCTTGGATAGATGGTCTACCTCTGAGTTGTGTATCCTGTAAATATGCTGAAAATTTAGATCTTGGAACAAATTTATTAGCCCCTGTACTTTAGACTTCCAACCCTCGATGACACTTACCTATAGTTTCCCTTTTTTGTTGAGCCAGTCGATCACCACCTTTGAGTTGCCCAGGATTTGTAATTTTGTAAGTGAAAGATGATGTGCTACCATCAGGGTTGCCCAAACTCCCATTAGTTCGACTTTTGTGTTTGTCCCATATCCACAATTCAAAGTCCATATAATAATCCTGGAACCATGAGATTTAATAAATCTTCCAGCGCCACATTGATGCCCATCCACACTGGTTGCCCCATCAAAACAAGCTACAGAGTATCCTTCCCGGTGTGTAAAATCACTAAGGTGATTTTTCTGGAAGTTTTGCTTGCTCACCTTCCATTGAAGTGCACTCACAATTCTAACAATCACCTGACTAACAGAAGGAGAATTGTTTTAAAAAATTGTTGCATTCCTTTCCAGCAAAATAAACCTGCAAGAAAGAGCCGGAAGATAGGGAATATTAGATTTTTCTTTTGTCCATTGCTGATAACAGTCTATAACAGTCTCGCCCTTCCATAAAAACTTAATATGGAGAAGAGTTTTTAATCTATGCTAGATGGAGTTATTGAAGTAACAAGAGTTGAATAAGTGATTAATGTTTTCGGTGGAGCATCTGCAAAGAGTGAAACTCCCTGGGCCGTTCCAGCCTTTCCTCTGAAGCATATCCCAAGTGTGTATCTTCCCCTCTAAAGTTAGCCACATGAAAATTTTAATCTTTAACTGTATTGACCATTTCCATAATCCTCACCGCCACCCTGAAATTTTGTTGATACCCTGTGTAGAAATATAAGCCATGTAAACATTTTTGGAAGACAGATTACCAGAGTGGACTCCGCCAGTCCACATTAAAGTGTCTCTGCCTTCTCCAATGGAAATACCTGAATTGGTGAGAGATTTAATGTAGCGATCCCATTGAAATGCCAACGGGTCCGACAGGTCAAGGTCAGTCTGACTATACCAAGTGGTAGAAAGACCGGATCTCCCCTCAATATTCCAAGCCTGTGATAGCATCGTGAAAATTTTTAGTTTTAAAGCTGAAATCAACTTTGGTGAGAGAAAAGATAAGTCCTCTAGACCCATTATTCTATCTGTTCCTATCGCCACTTTTTGGCCAGACCCCAGATGCCAACAAAGCCAATGTGTAATCAGGTGTATGGATTTTAGTAAGCCCCTCCTTATCTTTGACATCGATGTCAGATTGAACCTGTACCATCTAATGATCGAAGTCGTTGCTAAGTATTTATCCATAATGACATCGTGCAAGATACCCTTACCCATAAGAACTCTCCATAACATGTTTGTTACCAATGACTTGTTGAAGAGAAAAATATTCCAGAATCCCCATCCACCATGACTCTTTGGTAAGGCCAGCAACATCCATTGACAAAGATGTAAATGTGGAAGATCCTTATTTCCTCGCCATAGGAAACTGTACATAAGGTTCTTAATCTTATTAAAAATAAAGCAGGGGATGATAGCTAGGTATAGCCAGTAAATTGGTATGATTTCAAGAGTCAAATTGACTAGTGTGAAACGTCCGCCAAGGGACAACCAACGGTTGCACCAAAGATCAATCTTCTTTTCCAGTTTAGTAAGTAGCCAGTTCCAATCGGATTTGTTGAGGGGGCCTGTAGACAAAAAGAAACCAAGATATCTGAAACCCATAGAGAGAGGAATAAAATTGTATGGGAGACAATTTCTAAAAGGATCTAAATCCGCCTAAGATAAACCTACATGAAGCACTGTGGATTTTTCTATATTGACCTTTAATCCTGAAGCTTTGCAGAAAAACTTTATAGTGTCCTCAATCTCTTGCCATTAATTTATAGAAGCGTTTGTCATTAGTAAAATATAATCTACAAATAAAATGTGTATGATACTTATCAACCTAGAGACTTTGATACCTATGAGCTTCTCGACATCCTTTTTATCTTTTATAATCAAACTCAGACCTTCAATGACCAAGATGAATAAGATTGGTGACAATGGGAAACCCTGTTGCAATCCACGACCACTCCTGAAGAAGTCAGTCGCTTCCCCATTAACAAGAATTGCAAAAGTGGAGGAGGAAAGACAACTCATTATCCAGTTGGTGAAAGGAACATCAAAACCTATCTTCAAAAGGAGCATCTGCAAAGTATCCCAATCGATGCAGTCATATGCTTTTTGTAAGTCAAGTTTCAGGATAATTGATTTGATATTCTTCTTTATGATACTATGGAGGCATTCAATAGCCGTGCCAATGGCGTCTTGTATCTGACGACCCTTTAGGAAACCAAGTTGTTCTTTTGAGATGTGTCTTGAAAGAATGGGTTTAATGTGATTTGCAATAATGTTTTATACAACTTTGTAAATAAGATTGCAAACCAAGATGGGTCTGTAGTCATTGAATGTTGTTGGTTTATTAGACTTCGGGATCAACGCTATAAAGGTTGAGTTTATTCCCCTGATGATTTTACCAAGAGTTCTTGTTTGCTCCACCATTTCTAGAAGATCAGTACCCACCAAATCAAAGAAAACTGTGAAGAACTCCACGGTCCATCCGTCTAGACCTGGACTCTTGTCCTTTTTAAAGGAATGTAGAACCTCTTTTGATTATTTTATGCTAACATGCTGGGCTAGATCAATAGATTCTATGTCAGTGACCATGTGTGTAAAAATTCTTGCAAGTCTTCCTTGATCCGAAGATATATGTTGGTTTTGACCTTTGAAGAAGTTGCTAAAGTGTCTAACTACCTCCGCTTTGATGTTTTCCTGGCCTATGTGTAGGCAGCCAGATGAGTCGTTGATCTCCTAAATGTGTTTCATGTTTCTTCTATAATTTGCATATTGGTGGAAAAACTTCATATTCTGATCACCTTCCTTTATCCAAACCGCCCTGCTGCGCTGCCTCCAACATTCTTCTTTAGCCTTTAAAAGACTGTTTCGTTCCTGCTCCAGATCAATTAAAAAATTTTCATTTTCTACTGATAAATCTCCTCTGACTCGAAGCACTAGAATATCATTAATATCCAATTCCAATTGTTTCAATTTCTTATTAGAAGTTTTGTTCTTTTCCTTTATCCATTGTTTGGTTTCAAGTTTTAAATCTTTCAATTTCTAGAATATCCCATGTTGTTTGCTATCTTCACAAAGATATTTAGGATCCAACCATATCTTTTGTACTAGGGAGATATAATCTGATTCAGTCAGCCATTGTGGATTCAATTTGAAAGGGTATGGTCTGTGAATTGGATCACTTTCTAACTGTAACAGAATAGGCATGTGATTAGAAACATAGGGATATTCCACCCACGAGTGGTGATAGCCAACCTCCGAGAGAAGCTCCTCCGAAACATAGAACCTGTCCAAATGCTTTGCAATAGCGCAATTACCTTGGCGGCCATTTCTCCAGCTCAGGACCAAAGTGTCTAGTTGAACATCAACCAAATGATTGTGTTGAAAAAGAGTCTTAAAATAATCTGATAGAGGCTCGACCAGAGCCGTCCCACCCCAGATTTCACCAGTTGAAACTGTGAAGTTCAAATCTCCTGCAATGATTAGATTTGTGTGTGATAGAATGTCGCTTTCCTCCAGTGCATTCCAGAAGGTCCTCCACTCCTTTCAAGGTCCATAGGTGTTAAGAATGAGAAACTTCCTTTTATTTGAAATCTCTTTACCTGTACATAGTACCCCACCAACAGAAAGATAAGGAACCAGTACAAATTTACCAGGATCCCAAGCTATCATGAGACCCCCTGAAGTCCCAATAGCATTAATCGCACAAGATACCTAAGTTGGTCGGAGGCCATACATGAAATCTCTGGCCTTTTTTTCAGGGACCAAGGTTTCTTGAAAAAAATGATGTCTGGAAGAGTTTTGTCCAATATAGTACCATCTCACCGAGGCCTTTTTGAGGGAGCCTCCCACCCCATGAAGGTTTAGGGATAGTGATAACATTATTGAGCCCTAGCCATGGCTTTCACTACTCTAAGTGCTCCATTTTCCTTTGTAGGAGAAATAGACTCAATTAACTGGGAGGGAGAGGGAATGGCCTTCTTTTTGGCACTACAAGTTTTTATAGGAGATTATTCGATCCCAGGCCACATGACCAGGCGTATTCTTTCCCGGAAACCATTGCAGTCCTTTTGTAAGTGGCTTGTTTTGTGACAATGGCCGCAACGAAAAGGTATGCCAAGGCAGTTGAGGAGCTGGGAAGTTTTCCTCCCCCGCCATTCTATCTCTAGGCATTCTGGTAAGCCTTGGTGGATATCAATTTCAACTAAAACACGAGCCACTTTCCTGTATACAGAAATTAAATTATTTAAGTCCACTGAGATAAAAACACCCAACGTGTTTCCTATCGCCATAATCACTGACTCATTCCAGAGGTGTATGGGGAGGCCCGGAAGGAGCACCCATAAAGGACGTCATTGGAAATAGTCATTTGTCGGGTTGAAAGAAATCCTCCTCTTCTTTATCATAAGACTGCTTCCTCCCATCTTCCATTTCTGCTCCAAAAGATTGTTCTGGTCATCAAGGGACTTTATAATGAAACCCAACCAACCCCTAGTTAGATAGAGTATCTCGGGTGTATATCCGAGGAGGGGATAACATTGTGTTTGAACCCACTCCTGTAAGGGGACCTTGTAGAGATAATGCTAATATATCCTACCAACAAGGCCATAGAGGGCGAGGTGAGCCACCTCTTCTAAACCGACGTCCGAGCCCATCACCATATTATGCCTGGTCTTAACCGGTTTCCACAGTTTCCGAGAAGAACTGGGTTTTCTGGAGGAGTTTGTAAACCTGGTGTTTGTGCTTGCCTTCACCTTATGAGCACTGTCACAACTAGAAGTCTGTAAAAATTTTGAGAAGTTACGAGGAGGAAAAGAGCAACTGGTGATATTGTCTAAATGAGGGAGATGGAGGCAGGGTAAGTTGTTAGTGGAAGTAGGTAGCAGAGATGTCCCTTCTGGCAGAGGAAACTTTAAGGAGGGTTTAATGGTGTGCAGAGTGTCTATATTTTCAAAGAGGCTAGATTGTTGCCTCACCACCTCAATCGTGGGCTTCATTAACTCAGTGACTTGGTGATTTGTGTCATCGGGTTCGGGAGGAATGGAAGGATCTCTCCATTTGTGTTCCATTGTTTTCTAGTGCCAGAGGTCAGCCTTTGATTGATTAGAATCTTTGAAAGTGGGAAACATGCCCAATCTAGGAACCAGGGCCCAAAAAGGGAAATAAATGAAGGTATTAAAAATTTTGGTAGTTGGGGAAGGTGAAAACGTGCTCTAGAATAGTGTAAGACATAGTGAAAATCTAGATAGGAAGGAAAAGTTAACCAGGTTTAAAAAACCTCCCGAAGACTACTCGGAAAATACTGTGGAGGAAAGTGTTTGTTCCTGTGTAGTAAACTGCCAATGTAGGATTTGGATATCTGAAGTCTCGCCATTAGTCGCCATGAGTTGCAGACGACTCTCCTCCATTCAGGACCATGTGTCTTTCTTTTGAGCACTTGGAAACAAAAAAGAATAAGGAAATAAACCTCTAACTATGGAGAAACATAGCCTATAATGTGAAGGAATGACATAATGAAGATTAATTATCAATTTTCTCATTAAACAAAGTTTTGAAATTCTCAACACGTTTTGGCACTACATTTCTATAAAATTCCATCACATTTTTTTCTAATTTGTCTTCAACAGTGATGTGTATGTAATACCTTTGGATTTGACATTTCTATAAACAAATTTCAACTTATAATCTTACATAACCTCAAAACTTCGGTTTCTTCTTTCAAATATTTAAAATGCAAAACTCTATAAAAAAAAAATATTAAAAAATAATGTTTTTTTAAAATATCTAACTTACCAATAGTTTTTAATTAAAGTGGGAACTTTATCATTATACCATAAGTGAAAAACTATTAAATTGTAATATAAATACCATACAACCATTCCACAAGAAATCAACTTAATTTAATTAAAAATAGTGGAGATATCAATTAAATTATGAAAACTAAACCAACTTACTTCAATTAAAATACAAAATAAAAATATCTTATAAATTTTAAAAATGAATATATATATATATATATATATATATATATATATATATAAGTTTTAGAAGACGGAACTCTTAAATTGGCAAATAAAAATACTTTTTGTATACTATCCATTTATTTATTTGTAAGAAGAGCTTACTGGTAAATTGATTTTCCTCTGAAATTAAATATTATAATAATAATAATTTATTTTAATGTCAGACTTAAATCAAATACAAAATTAATGTATGATAAGTTTTGTTTCTGAATAAGATATCCTCAGCAGAAGTAAGTGTGAGGAATGGAAGATAGGCGATAATTTTTTTGAATGGAGACGAATCAGAGGTAATGGCCCTTTGGGACCAAATCTATTATTGGCGCGACTGTAATAGATTTCCTTTACTATTTTTAGTTGTTTTTTCTAAGGATATTTGGTGAAGAGACTCTCCCTTAGTCTCTGGTTTTCTTTGGAGACATATGACCTTACCCTTCTTTGGAGTTTACCCAGTTGTGACCTTATCTACTAGACTTGATGCAATTATTATTACATTAATATTTTTGTTTTTGGGTTTAATGTTATAGTACTAGGGCCTGCCTCAGCACCTAACATCCTCCACATTGCAATTATTGGTAACTGGTCCGACTGTATTTCTGCTTAGTGTAGCCTAGGTGTCCCTTTTCTGTCGTGAGCACGTCTTTAGCTCTTGCAATAACTTGTCAGTGCACTTATGGGCTCTTCAGACGAGGATTGATGGAAGACAATAGGTATTAACTCCTCTAAGCTATCCAAATGAAGGCTTATTTCTACACATGCGCCACCTTTTCCCAGTATTTCGTTGTCTTCTTCTCCTGTTAACGTTACCTGTGACTCTCGAAATATACCCAGTTTTCCTCATCCTGCTTTTACCGGTCCTGGCCTTACTGTGGAGCTTGCCACCTTTTTTGGAACTGGTTATACTCCAAAGTGTGGTGAGTTTCAACCGAGAGACCAGCATAAGGTCCAAGTTCAATCATCCCCTTCGATATTTAAGTGTAAACTCAAGAATCCTAACAAATCTGCGAAGAAGTTACTATTGGGTTCAAATGTGGGGTTGGAAGAAACCTATCGAATGGCGCTTTGTGGTTTAGTTAGTCGTGTTTCATACCATTACTTGGCACATGAACCTCTTCAGGTGTGGATGGAGAAATTTTTGACTCCTACCTTAGGTTACTTGTCAAAAGTTCTGTATCTTGCGAAGGGTTGGTTGGGGTTTATTTGTCGCTCCCCTGAGGACACTACCCTTCTACTGGCTTCCCGTTGGGTTTTTGGAGGCAACAACATTATGCTTAAGAGGTGGTGGGTTGCTTTTGATCCCGACACCGATTATTTCCCACAGAGGCACCTATGGCTACTCTTGCCTAGTTTACCTATTCACCTGTGGAATGAAGGAGCTCTCAAATCCATTGACGATGCTCTGGGTACTTTCATTATGATAGACCACCAATCTCTAAGTGCCCCGACTAGAAAGGTTGGAAAAATTCTACTGGAGATTGACATTCATGGTGGTTTACCAGAGGTTCTTGAGGTCGAGTGGCATGGTCGCAGGATATTATAGTGTCTAGACTATATGGGAATCCCTTTCCAATGTAGTCTATGTCGTTGTATGGGACACATCCATCGGGACTGTAAGGGGTCAGTGATTGTTGAGGATGTGGATGCTTTTCAAAGTATTTGGAACGTGCTGGATTGTTCCCCTGCTACGGATGTTTTTGGTTTTGGTGATCTGCATTACCCGTCAGGAATGGACAGTCAGCTTGAACCTTTGGATACTCTTTCAGGTAAGCTAAAAAAAAATTGTCCCACTCTTTTTGATACTTTAACTTCTTGGGAGCATGAGGCTTTGGATTCTTCATGCTGGCTTTTAAGAGTTCGACTATCAAGGAACCTCTTCCTAGTGTGGCTCATAAATCTTTATCGACTTCATTGACAACTGAGTGTGTTAGCCATGAGCCAATTGTCTTGACTCAGTCAAATACTGTCTTAACTTATTCCTCCATTTTAGATTTTACTTTTACCCATGTCCCAGTCTCGGCTCCTCATCAAGTTTCTTCTCCCACTGATTTAGAGCAGAGTCCATTGAACGTCGCCTCCACCCCTCCTATGTCTTTGTTGGATGCAAATGTTGTGATTCTATTAAGCCCTAATATTGTCTCATTAGCCCTTAATTGGGGCATATTACATTAATAATTTTATTTTATTTATGTTGGCTTTATTCCATTAGTTGTAATTATACCTCCTAGTCTCCTATATATACCAAGGAGACATTTTCATTTGGAATCATCTTGTACTTGAACATTTATGTGGGGTAAAAGGAGGCTGACCCCTCGAAGAGGCTTATTATCTAAAATTCTCTTTTTTTCAAGGCGTTGAGTACTTATTCTGAGGTTTTTCCATGCTATATTGATATTTGGTTCTTAACATATAGTATCAGAGCTCAAGGTCTTGGGGTTTCTCTGTTATATCTGAGACATCGTGGTATTTTTGCTATAACATTTTTTTTACAATGATTCAGAAGGAATGGTTTGGAGGATATTTAGTAGATGGATCAAGGTACGTTGGGTTAACATTTTAGCTCCCGACGCTTTATACTTTAGGAGATACATCCTTTGTAATATAGGGTTCTGAAATCATCCTGAATTGAGTCATTGTGGAATTTTCACTATAAAAATTTTTCTGTAACTTTTCAAACCCTAACCTCTAGAGGATATTCATAAAAATTAGTAAGGTATCTGTGGTAGAAATATTAGCTTCTGGGTCATCTTAAATTTGTATATACACCCTGTGGAAGATAGGGTATCTGACTAGTCCTATTGACTAGTATCAAGCAGGTGTTTTGGGTAAAACAATCATAACTTCGTCCTAGAGTATCCAAATTGCGTGAGACTAGTTAAATTGGATAGTGGAAAACTTGTAGTAGTTATGGTACGAGTTTCAAAATTGTATATAAGTTATTTTGTGCGGGGCACGCTATACAAGTGATATCTCCTAGAAAGGCAAAAAATTAGCAAGTTATGGGGAAGTTACCATAAATTCCACTTGGCACATCCAATTTTTATCAGACCTGTGGCAGTGAATAGAAGAAATATCAGAGACCTACAAAAAATAAAATTTCATACTCAGAAGGGCCGAAATTTTGGAGATACAATAAAAGGAATATTGTCTAGCAGAACCACCTCAAAATCAAGGTTTAAAGTGATACTTGGCCAACATGCCACCAAAAAAGGGAACTTCTACACCAAATAAGCCTCCAAACAATCCTACTTGGACTCTTGATGAAGGTGAAGAAATGCATAGGGACATAAATGATTTACAAAATAAGACAGTAACAAAATATGAACTACAAGAGATGATGGATTCAACATAAGCTAAGTTTGAGGCAATAAATACTAAGATGGATGCTTTAAAAGGGGGGATCATGGAAGGATTGAAAAATTTCCTAATAGAGAGGACACTTGAAAGTGAAAATGTATCCCATGAAATTCATGATGAGGACACAAGAAAAGTGAATCAAGAATGGAGAAACTCCAACTTTGGGTTGAAGACCAACCACATTCCTAATATCGATATGAGGAAGTTTGATGGCAAGGACCCAATCACATGGATACTTCAAATGGAGCAATTCTTTGATCTACATAATGTGCCACATATACAAAAGGTATGAATTGCTTCTTTATATTTAGAACCCAATCAATTTGTATGGTATCGATGGCTTTGTTCTCTCAAATCACTCGTCACTTGGAAAATTTTCACGGAAGAAATGATAGAACACTATGAGGATACAAGGATAAATACCTTCTTTAGCCAATTGATAAATCTCAAGCAAAAGGGTTCAATTATCGAGCACATTGAGAACTTCCAAAGATTGAATATAAAGGTAACAGATATTCCAGATGAGCACTTGATTGATGTATTAATAGGAACTTTAAAGGATAACATTCAACATGAGGTTTGCCTTTGGGAGCCCAAATCATTGGAGAATACATTTAGGGTGGCAAGACATGTTGAAAGAAAAAATATGGATATGGGTACTAGAAGGACCAATCCTAACATCTATAGAGAGAATAATGCTCCTTCTTCTAAAACACCTCAACCTACAAGGTTGACACCTCAACAATTGGAGGAAATAAAAGAAAAAGGTTTA
>JZKD02S1673827.1:53979-66913 GCA_000966675.3 Picea glauca
TATATATATATAGCAATTTACAAACATACAGTAAAATCATGAAGTACCTGTTTGACTTTGAAACTGGTAGACACGACAGAGAAACTGTGCATAAGAGACCCTTGGAAGAGGGTAATTATCCACGACCACTCATTTGTGATGCTGGGACATGTTCCCTTCTCCTATACTCATGAGCATTGGTCTACATTTTCAGACAACAAACAATTTTTCCTTCAGAATGGTCAAGTCAGCTTGGAGTCACCTAAGATATGGCACTATTACCTTGGTCAATGAGGAGTCACTAGAGCTTCTCAAAGATGTTTCACATATCAGTACCAATCTTTTTATTCAGGTCACTATCTTTCTTTCTAGTGCCCCCACATTCACTTTCTCAGGATTTGAGTAGAGCTCCAGCTTGATATCGATGTTTTGCAGACTAACAATAACTTGATCTAACTTGACTCTATTTAATTTCAATTCCTTTGCATTGTTGTTTCTACTGGATTTGATTGATTTTTAGACTGCTTGTAGGTGAGTATCAACCTCCCACTTGGCACCTATTTTCTCTTAAATTTCCTCCAGAGAGAACAAAGGGAATCTTTTGTTTCATCCCTCTCTACACAGGAAGAGGGCTGGTTTCAATTGCACTTCTCAAGCTATGGAGAATAATCTATCTCTGTTCCTGACTGACAGTTAACCCATTGTCTAGCAGAAGTATTTCTGTGATGATTGCAAGATCTTACTTACAATCTCATCTTATATGTGGAATATCTAACTTCTCTTTAAACATGAACTAGCATGAACTTCTCTTACACTGTATTCTTTCTTTAATTGTATAACAAGTCACATGGAGATTTCAAACAACTTTGCCTTCAATGCAGTTGTTTTCCCAACACTTATGCAGGCCCACACATGATCTATTATTAAGCCAATGAGATGTTTATATACAAGCGATAGGGAGGGAAAAGTTCTGTTGTTTTTATGTGACGAGCCCATAATTTTTGTTCTGCAATCATAGTGTTGAAATTAAATCCTGTGATATGCCTTATGGCCAATGGTGATGCTGAAGAATGAGCCTTACGAAACATTATATTGTGTATCATCAAGAGCAGATGATTTACCCGTTAATATTGAGTATTAGCAAGTATTCATTGCAGATACAAAGACTAAATAAAACTTTCACTATTTGCCTTCAGGTTATGGATTAATGCCTCTTCTATGATGTTTGGAAGGTTCATTTCAGAGTACATTTTTCCTCAAAATTTTCCATACAATGTTGTAGTGAATTTGGACAATATTATTGTCCACCGCCAGTTGAATAGACATTGCATGTTTCATACTTCTTCTAGGATTGGAATGCAATTTATTCATCGTTGAAGCTACATACATTATTTACTGGTTCGGTGGGTTCTTCTTCTTCGTTGGTTCGTCGGTTGCTGCTTGTTGTTGTTTGGTTCGACTTTGCAAGGTTGGGGTCCTGCATTCGCAGTTGGATCCGTTTTTTTTCTTTTTCTTTGTAGGGTCCAGGTGTTGCACCCACAATTTGAAGTGCATCATTTCAGAGAAGTTTCCATGCCATAATTTCATTTTCTATTCTTTCTTTGTTGTTCCGTGTTTGCAGTTTGGAAGTAATATTGTTTGTTTATTTCTAATGGCATGCTCATCATATGTTTCTGGTTCCTCCTGTTCTTCCGTTGTAGTTTGGTAATCGTTGGAGATACATATGTTGTTTATTGGTTCGGTGGTTGTTTCTTATTCGTTGGTTCATTGGTTCATCGGTTGCTGATTGTTGTTGTTTGGCTCAAGTTTACGAGTTTGGGGCCCTGGGGCTACAGTCAGGCCTGTTCATTCTTTCTCGCTGGTTTGGTGCTTGCTGTTTTCTTTTGTTTACTTCAACTTTGCAGGGTTGGGGTCCTTCACCGATAGTTGGAGATGCTTTTTTTTTTTTTTGGGTGCTTTGCGGTGTTCAGATCCTGCACCCACGAGTGGATCTGCGGTTGTGTTGTTTTCCTTGTTTGGCAAAGCCGAGATCTGTTGCATGTTCCATGCCCGCCTATTCTACTGCAAAATTTTGCTGCTACTTCAGTGTTGACATGATACAAAATAGTGGCATAAGAAATAATTGGACAACTACATGTGCAAATGCAGTATCCGTTGGTTTTTTGTTAAAATAAAACATGTTCAAAATGCACTTATTAACCATATATGGTGAAATGTGCCCATATCACAATACAACTTATTTATCCTCTACACAGACTGGTGCGACCACGATACAATTTGTCTTGTACTTGAGATATGATATGTACACCAAGGATACTGCAAAATTATATTTCCATGTCTGGAAGCATATCTGGATACTTTGCCATAGAAAACCAAAACCATTTATCTATGGCCATGCAATTTCTTGATATTTTGTGGCTTGTAATATATTTTGGGTAGGGAAAAACTTTATATATTTGCAACCATGGATAGAGAAAAGAAAAGGTTCATATTTCTGACTATCTTTTATTCTATTCGTTGATTCTCATTTACTGTATGTACATATTACTTGTTCTCCACTGCATACCAAATTCCATTCATATTCATTATATATTGTGCGTTCAAACAAACAAAATAGCTGGAGAAAATGAAGGAGTCTTAACTACATTGGTGGAAGAGGAGATACAAAGGTACATGCGTGTAGTGTTATTTCATATTCCATTGTTTTGTATTTCATTTATTGTATGTATATGTGTTCACCTAGTTTATTGTATGTAGATACCGCATACCTTCCGACATAATAACTTATCTTCATTACATGTCTTCCTGCATACTAACTTCCTTCATGTGCATTGTTTTTTTCCTGCATTGCTACATTTAAACAAATAGAGTGGTTGGAGAGGACGATGGACTCTTTGGCGCGAATGTAGATGAGGAATTCTAGAGATGTATACATGTACTCTTATTTCATATTCTAGTGTTTAGTATTTCATTTATTGTCTGTGTATTTGTTCTACTGCTTTGCACCTTTTTTACTATATGTATACACTACATATATTTCTACTTATTCTCATGTGAATCGTATTCTCTTTGCTACTACATTGAAATAAAAAGAGATGTATTTCTTTCTTTTACATGTCTTTCTTCATACTAACTTGCCTTCATGTGCACTGTATATTCGACATTGCTATCTTGGAAGAAACAAATTGGTTGTACATGAAGATGAATTCTTATATGCAACAACAAAGGGGTCTGTGGTACAATCTTCGAAAAGGTTTACCAACTGTGCTAGTAAATTAAACATACAAAACAGGTGGGGGCATATAATATTGGACTAGAAAATGATAATTTGGAAACAATGGGCCTTTGTGCCCTACCCATTTCTAATTTTTCCATTTTCTATTATCCCTTTTTCTTTCTGATTTCTCTGCTTAGTCGTCTTTCTGAAAATGCCTTGGTGCGCGGGTTGGAGAATTCACGGGTTCACATTTATGGTCATGATTCTACCTTATTCCATACTTACCCACTTTGTTGATTGTGGGTGCCAGGTTGGCGGGTTCAAGATTGCACCTCTGGCTTCAGAGGTTTCACAATATACAAATTGGTTGTCGTGCCCCACCATCATGCCCTATTTACTGTTACACATTTTTTTCAGTAAACAATTTCGAGGCATACAATTATACCCTCGAGTCCTCATGTTTCCTGAGTATCCCTTGACACCCTATTTCGTATTCCATCTCCTTCGACCATGCATGTGACATTAAGAACAATTATGGAAAATATACAATGCATATGCTTTTTTAGTCCTTCTGATGTTCATCTACACATCCTTGCATCAGAAAAAGTTGGACTAGTGACATGGCCATGAGCAGTCAATCATCCCAAACATCAGTAGACCAATAAGGCCAAAGGTAAATATGCATACATTATGTTCCTCATATGTTTACCAAACAAATATCCTTAGCTATTTATTCATCTATGGCATGGTGAATATGATGATGTCATATGCAACACATACTTTGCAGTTCACAAGAAGTATCAACAAGTGCAAGAGATACGCCAAACATAACCTAGGTTCCACAGACTAAGAGGTCTGGTTTCAAAACTCTGGCTCCATAGTTCGTCCAAGTTGTGTGTCTACTTGTACATTTATTCCAAGAAAAAAAGAAAACAAAAAAATAATGCACACTACCATTCACATTACTTTTCCTGTTCAAAAGTTGTCACCAGGTCTAAACTTGTAACACCCAAAATACTATCAATAGAGGGCGTGAACAACTGTCGAACTGGACAAGTGTTCATCGGGGACATAATGGTTGTCTATAGCACCTACTTGGACAAGGAAAACAAAACTAGATCCATTATGTGCACTGACATGACAGACAAGGAGGCCCTAATGACAGTCACACTAACTATTCCTACACAACTTGTCCAGAAACATGCAAAAAAGATATTGCCAGGTAATGGGAAATCCATGACAAATTTTAATATATTTCCCAAAATAGTATATGACCGTGGTGATTGTGATTGGATTATATCACTCAACGAAACAAGTATTGTGGAAAAAATTCCCGCTATTTGTTGATAGTATCGTTTCATCCCGTACAAAACTATCAACCAACTTGCACATAGCAACGACATTTACCCAATCAAAACCATTGACACAACTGTCACACTTGCGAGAAAACTTGGCTCGCAACACATTCTCCATATAAAATATGGAGAGTCAGACAACGACAAGGCAATGGTATCGTTCTCCATATCTAGTTTTGTGCTTTTCTTTTGCATGTCCATGTATCTCAGTTAAGTTACATAAATATTGCAATGTTCCATGTTGTAGTTGCAATTGTTCGATACCTATTCAAATTTGTTTTCGTCAATGGAACAACAATTACATAAAGGGCAATTTGCACTTAAGCTCTTCAAAAACATAACAAAGAAAAGAGATGTTAAAGAAAGGATCTTTTGCACAACCCAAGAAACATTTGTAACAGAATTGCGAGGAGACATAGTATAGGATCTCAAGAAGCTAACTAGCTCTACAACTATTGTGAGTATACATCTACAGATTCATCCTCAATTTGCTCATACAAATAGCCTTCACCAAATTTCTACAGTTTTTTTTGGGTGCAGTTGTATATTATATTGTTCAATATATTAACTGCTATGCTCACGTTTCCAGGTTGAAGGTGTTTTGGTTGCAGCGAATGCATACTCGGCCCCCTTTGAGCCTCTATGTGTGAAATTCAACTCTCCTGCTTCTTCCTCTGCTTTCATAAGGGATGATACGATTGATTGTCTGTGATGTAGTGAAAAAATTCCATACATATATAGACATTGCCTCAATGCTTCCATACGAACCGTGGGCAATACAACCATGCATTGTACAATTCGACAACCTCTGTTACAAGATGTTCTTCCTTAGTTAGCAGAATTGTCATATGAAGCATACCTACAACAAAATGCAAACAATTTCTACATGTTGCACAACTTTTGGATACATAGAAAATTTACCTTAAATGAGGACAATGCAATATTGCATATCGGCTGGAAAAAAAAAAAATAAAATAAAATAAAAATAAATAAACATATCAAGCTTTGGCAGGAAACGAAAATATCTCATTTGTGTCTATAATTTTTCTTCAACACCCAGAATGAATGTTCGTCAAACTCAAGTTCTTCGGAGTTTACATCTATAGCTGTAAAATTCTCTTTCCAAAGATTTTGTCTCTTCTTGTGCACTTGAAACAACAAGGAGAATCTAATTACAAATGCAATCGATGTTGTTATTTTGATTTTTTTTGCATCTCCCAGTAAGAATTTTGCATATTTGTTTCGATGTGCAAATAAATAAAAAAATGGTGGTTGGATGTGGCTTTGATGAAGGAGTCTACACGTTTTTTGGGTGCCCAAGTTGGACAATTGTTTTCCAACTATATAGCCATGGCAGGATTTCTGCATTTTTTTTGAGTGCCCAAATAAAATAAAAATTGGTCTCCAACTATACAATTATGGTATGGTGTCTGCGTTTTCTCGATGCCCTAATTGAAAAAAAAGGACTCGGCATGGATTGAAACATGAGCTTGAGATTTTCATATCTCACTATAAAGATTGGGGAGTTCGGGCATTGGAATTCATACAGGCATGTGCAGTTGTTGGTGATGTACACGCGCATAAGATTGTTCAGTCCAGAAATAGGAAACATGAGAGAAAACCCCATAAAAAGTATCCAACTGTAAATAACTTGGGCCCATCCTTTGAACCGTCGAAATAGCTTGCTCCTCTGGGCAGAATCATCAGGAATTTCCAATAATATTGGAAATTTAGCATTGTTAAAACTGGTAGTGATAGACCATTGCACAATCAGAAGAAAATGTCCATAGTCATATTGCTTAATGGTAAAATAGTAATCGGAAATGTTGAGGACAAGATATGAATTGATCTTACTCAAGCATTTTCAGACTTTACTTGGCTAAAGAAAAGTAGTGGGAATATCACCCTATGTTTATAGCCAAAAACAATAACATCCTAACTCACAAGTATTAATTATGAGTGCTTAGGATAGTTTTTTATCAACAAAAAGCTTGCTGGAAATTCACTTTTTATGTAATTTTATGAATATAACAGTTACTGAAATAAATGTAAGAACATAAGTAAAAACATCAAGATGATAATCAAGATAGATGAGACATAAAGAAATCCTTTATTTCATTCCAATTCACGAAAGAATCATTTTCTTTACAAAATATCATATGGAAATCTTGGACCAAAGTCAAACTTAGACATCCTTGATGGAACATACAAAAAGACCTTTGACAGAAAACCAAAACTGAACCCTAAAATCTAGATCAGCTTGCCACATATTTCTACCCACTCGACTCTGCACAATAGCCTTTATCAATCATGAAAACTAATTCACAAACAAACAAGTCTACAAAGACTATCAAAGATAGATCAACACCTCTGAAGAACCAGTGTCTGAATGATTTGATTCTGAATATTGTTGTCTACAATAAGACCCTGCTAAAATAAAAGAGAATTAGGTTGTGATGAATATATGAATGAATGAAAAATGAACTATCTCAACATAAACTCAAAGAGCAAACCTTAGCATGCTTCTGATTCTATCCTCCTTTGTTCCTCCCTTTCCTTTTGCTTTTAACAAGTCATATTTGGTTGAACTAGTTAAACCAACTCATTAGTTAAGTTAATTAAAAGATTCAACTAAATTTAGTTAGGGGGAAAAGTAATAATCATAATAAGGGTCATAAATAAATAATAACTAGTAGGTGGGACCCCTTGTGACTCCCTTTTGTTCATAAAAATCATAACAATCATAACATAACCATTTAGTTAAGCAAAACACACCTCCTTATGTCTCCCATCAACACATTTACTTTTGGCAATTTCAGCTCATGAAATTTGAAATTATTTAAAAAATAATACTCATATATCCAAAACAAAACATGTTGTCCAAAGATCCATGAAGTCAACCGTCATAATCCATAGATAAAATAACGAATTAGAAGCCATATTTCCCTGTCTGTGATGCAACCATTTGTTATTCCTTCTCTTTGATAGAAGTGTAATAGGCCTCTATTTCCCGCCTTTATTTGAATAGCTCACTCTTGCATGCATGATTGATTAGTAACATTATTTTAATTAACCATACATGACAACTCTTTTAAAATATGAAGTGGATTTTGGCTCAGCAATATATCAGACTCATGCAATCCAATCCATACAATTTGTTTTACTGTTCACCACTGAGCAGGGGGTGAAAAGGGTTCTGGGATATGTGAGGGGGTTGTATTGAGTGAAAAGTGATATAGTGAGGGGGGAAAAACATGGTCACTGCTCAATGATAAAAACAAGCAACTGTAAAACAAACCAATAGAACATCATTGTAATCCACACCAGTCACTGTTAATTTCAACTACCTTAACACCAACATCCTCTTTACTATAATTAATCTCAGAACAAGGAGTGAAAAAATGAAATGGGAAGATGAGGGAATTTGTAATTTGCGGAAAATGAAAATCATGCAAGGGAAAAAAAATGATTACTATTTATGAAATTAATCGAGTGGTCCATAAAACATTCTGCGAAAAAGGTGCATCAACCATCATTCATTTTTGACCAAATAACAATTTATGTGTATTTAACTAGTTCTTTGTTCATAATCCGATACCCAACACATTGTCACCACAAGGCATTATGTATTCCACATAATTTATAAGGGGTTCTGTTCCTTTCATTTACTTTTCTTTTCATTTCATAACAATTTTCGAACAGTACCCATTTCCAATTTGTAACCATTCAAAATCAACCACTGCCTATAATAAACAAATATACCCAATTCATATTTCCAAAAATAACAATGAAGTCACAGTATCATCACCATCGAGTCTATCATTTGAATGCAATGACATTCGTTAAATAAATAAGGATAGACACCTAAAAAATCAAATCGAATTTCCAAAACCCGAATTGACAATTAAACAGACAATAGCCACCAACCACCACAAGATATGCACAGAATAATTCAATCATGCAAGTCTAAATCCATCACTGTGCAAGCCCAATCGAAGGTGACTGAAAAAACTAGGCCACCCAGCCGACCGGTGAGGTACTAACAACAAGCCTGTATCAACAAATGATTAGGTTGCAACCAATCGTGCTCAAGAATCTGTGGGTAACTCTGAATGTGAGCACCCAAGCCATCTATGGTATACACAGTGCGTAGCCAACAAACACAATGAGGTAACATCTCCATTCAACAAAACAATACGCAATCAATGCAATAACTCATCCATCATGCCGAGCCATCGATTAAATACAATATCATTGGCATCTAATCATACTGTAATTGGCTATGCTGTGCAAACCCAGGTTTACATAGTCGAACAAATATAAATATGTAGTGGAAAAATTCTCTACAGTGATCCAGCTCAATAATCATTCGGTCCCAAAGAAAAACACAGTTACCATGCCCATTATTCATTTGCAAAAACACCATACACACACGCGATATGCGTGAGCAACATCAAACCTTTGTAACCAATGCCAGCTAATCGCCCAAATGATTCCCAATGCAAATACCTATGACTATGTATTAACCAAACAATTTGCCACTGTTGTAAAAATCAATTACCCTAACAAGTTGTGGAAATTATGCACACCCACGTATCCAATCGAATCGGGGTAGGGGCCTTCTTCATTAACAAAAATGAGTTATTAGCATGAGGGTGACTGTACACTTTGAAAGTGCAATTTGGAAATGTAAGGTTTATCATCATTATCACAGAGGCAGTAACCAAATGCCAAACCAATACGACTGCCATACGTCCAAGTGGGCGAGTCTGTATCCAAATTAGTCGGCCATACATTCAATCCACAATAACCCATAACAACTTGACAGGCCCAACAATATTCCTATGAAACCCCAGACTGGATGGTTAAGGCTTTGTTCGGTAGCCATCCCAGGAGGAACAGAGCCGACTTTTCGTAATAGTGAAAACTTCGATGCCAAAGGTGTACACCCAAAGAGGGTTATGCTTCATTTGTGGATAGGAAACATTTCCATGACAGGGGCTATAACAGGAGGTGAGGCTTTAACTTGGCATGGCAGTTTATTTTCATGCAGGGTGTAACCCTCATGCCCTTAGATCAACAACTACCACATAGAGGTGAAGACAGGGTCAAGTAAGAATAGGAAACTCACTTCACGACCTCTAGTGGTGAAAACAACCAACTACTCACATGTACAATGCATGGTGACACAAACGCTTCAGTCTTTAAACGCCATAAAAACCCACAGACTGGATACAACAATGCGAAAGTGTGAAAAAAAACACCAAGACCAACGAGGATCTTCTAAGTAAATGAGCAAGGATAACACAAATCACTTGTGGCTGCTAACGCCCATGGTAACTAGTAATTCTATGACCTCGACACCATGTTGAAGAGAATCATCAACGTTTCATCACAAACACCATTTACATAGTCGCAATACTTAAGGAAAGCACAGATGATACACTTTGAGCCAAAGTCCATTTCATAACCAGAGTAGACTGAAGGGATTAAAAAAAGAACATACCTATAATCAAATGTCTTAAAATGCAAGTTAGCTGAGAGGTTCCTCACTGCTGAGAAATTGGAGCATAACCACAATAGTAATGTTTGGAAGATAGCTTGACTAGGGCGGTATCCAATGGTATGGGTAAGGCGATGTGTAGTAAATGTACATCACTTACCTACTGCAAGTTCCTTCAAATCTTTAGTACATGCCAGCTACTAATCAAACCAATCATCCACCTTGAACCAACAACCTTTAATTTCCAAGAGCGCGATTTGTATCACATATCACCACCTCTATTATGTAGAAACACATACCAACCATGCTATATACAATCTTGACAACTCATATGGCTATCTTATGTTAGCTCATATTTTCCACAACCATTTTTAATGCACATAGTATATCATGTTAGCACAGGACAATTTCTTCTTTTAGATTATTTTTCTTCATTATTACTAACATGTGTCTATTGCAGGTGTCACAAAGACAATCATCAATGATAACCATGATAAATTAGGTGTTACTTGATATCGGAATAACAAGGGAGCCCTGTATAACATGCCTAATCCATTATCCAATAAAACAAGATATCGTCAACCATGAAAGTAGTGTCGAACAATAACATAATATCGAATAAATATCAGACTGGATCTCCAATCTACAAGGGGGTCCAACCTACTAGTATTATTTAGATTTTAAAAAATAGGCTTTAGCAACACTTTGCGGCCCAATCTTCATGGCGAATTTAATCGTCAACAAACTGGCGACTCCACGGGAAAATTTGTTTTCAACAGATTTAGAACTCAAAACTCATGGTTTCACAAACCAAGAGCAGCAGGTCAAGAAAATATAACCAGGAAGATTATGCAACAAGGGAAAGTGAGTGGATTTAATGCAAAGGTGACTGAGAATTTGGGAATAACTTATGAAAAATGTTAAGTATGAGGGGTTTTACCACTGTATTCATAATCCATTGACCGAGATCTGCTCTTTAACCTTTAAAAATTTCCATATTTGTTCTTAAACTCTCAATGGATGAAGAAATGGTGAGAAGAAGCAAGAGATAATCAATTATTTATAAGACAACAGTGGAAATATATAACAATTTCAAGGGTCCTTCAGGGAAGACATCATAACAGCTGTGTAAGATTGTTTGTTATTGACTAACAATGCTTGCAGGAGTGTCATTGTGGCAAATATGATCATGTTGATTAATGTTGGTTTTCATTGATGTCAACTCTTGAAGAAATCCCCGTAGCACAAAGGTTTGGGTAATAGACCCAAGATTGTTTGATGTAAATATGACTCATTATTGTTTTTTCATGGTTGATAAGAAGTAAATATGGATGAACTCCAAAGTGGTCCCCTTATGGCGAAAGCCCTCATGGGAAGACGCTTTACAGAGTAAGAGAACCCATGATTAATTATGGAATAATGAGATGAAGGACACTGAGTTTGTCAACGAAACTATCCTAGATGGATATTTCTTGTCATGCCATTTCAGGTGGTATGTAGAACGTCACATAACTCCTCACGGTTAGAGAGTTATGACCATGTGAAGTTGGAGAACCCAGGTTTGGGTAATGGACCCAAATTTTTTTGATGGATAACAATATGATTTTTGCTATATTTGAAGGTCATATTATTCTAGATGGATAATACATGTCATTTCATTTTTGGTGGTATGTGGAACGTCACATAGCTCCTCACGGTTTGAGAGTTATGGCCTTAAGAAGTTGGAGGACCCTCATATGTCATCTAGAAGCCCCAAAAGGTCAAAGTAGTCAAAGTGGTTTAAGAGATTTTAAAAGGTAAATAATAAAGTGAAGTGATGAGTGTATTATAATTCAAAGTGAATACAAAATAAATTATTTTGATAATAAATTTAATGGAGAAATTAGAAGTGGGTTAACCCTAAAATAAGGAAAGTGGGTCAAGTGACCTAGAAGATGTTTTTAAGGAAGCTACTTGGAGAGTATAAATAAGAGTCTAGGCTCTCTCATTTTAATCAAACTTGAGCATATTGAAGATCCATTTTAGATCTGTATACATTACATGTACAAAGTTATGATTACTTCAAGTTAGGGTTGTTGACTAATCCAAAACTAGGCATGTGAGACTAAAGAAAAGTTTGATGAAAATGCTAGTCTCTTGTTGTTAAAGTTAAGGAAGGTTTGCAGGAATGTGATCATATACACCAGTTCTATTACAAAGCTACAAATTAGATTTGGATGATGAAATTTATTAGGGCTTTTGGTTGAGGTTGATTACAAGTTTTTTGGTACAGGTTGGTGCATGGTTGATGCACTTGTTTATGGTACAGGTTGATTATAGGTTGAGGTATAGGTTGATGCATGGTTGATGAATGGTTGATGGATGGTTCAGATTTATTGGTACAAGTTTACAGTGGTATATCTCACAGTGATAGTGTGACAGTGGTTCCATCATTCTACTTCTACTTCAGGGTGGTTGGACAGGGCAAGGACAGGTGGTTGTAGCCACCTTCCGGTTGTAGCAAGAGAACATAGGGGGTTGTAGCCTCCTTCTGGTTGTAGCTACCTTTCGGTTGTAGCCAGAGAACATAGGGGGTTGTAGCCTCCTTCTGGTTGTAGTTAGAGAATTGGGGAGTTGGAGCTTCCCTCACGTTGTAGCCTGAGAAACTAGGGGGTTGGAGCCTCCTCCAGTTGCAGCTGGAAAAAAAAGGAAGTTGGTGCTTCCAATGAATGTAATTCTTCAAGATATATAAGAAAAAACATTCTGTGGTTTTCTCCTGATTTGGATTTCCACATAAAACACTGGTGTACTGTGTATGTGTGTGATTGTTTATTTCTTACTGCTCATTATTAGATAATAATTCTGCATTGATATAACATTTGAAGAAAAAGGATTATAATT
>JZKD02S1673827.1:73043-98602 GCA_000966675.3 Picea glauca
AAAACACTGGTGTACTGTGTATGTGTGTGATTGTTTATTTCTTACTACTCATTATTGGATAATAATTCTACATTGATATAACATTTGAAGAAAAAGTATTATAATTACGCTATTATTGATTCACCCCCCACTCTCAGTAATCCAACAGATCCAACATCTTATTCCCTATTGAAACTAAAAAATGGCCAAAAACAAAGCCCAAAAAAATAAAATTGCAAAAGATTAAAATAGCAGAAATAAAGTGACAGAAAAGTAAGGCAGTAGGAATGCTTAAAACAGAAACCAATTACTGTAAGCAGAAAAAAAAAAATGAAAACTTGAGAATGGAGCTAGACTACTAAAATACAGAAAATCCAGACAGCGTTAGATATTTTCAAGTTGGTTCCACATAATGATTTAAGTGAAAGCCGTTAGTGTTGTAGGAAAATAATCACTCCTGTAAGTCTTTTAGAATTTAAGAATTGGTACCTAAGACGAAAGCGATCTTGAAAGGACCCAGCCATAATTTCTGAAATTTTGAATGTCTTCCCCTATCAGCGTGAGCCAAATCCCATAGAAGAAATATTTCATTGACCCTAAACTTGACAGTTTGGACACTCTTATTGAAATATTTCTTAATGTTTTGTTGTCTCCTTTTAATATTATCCAAGGCAAACATCCTTTGCTCTTCCAAAGATAGTAATGCATTTACTCTTTGTGAAACATTTGAAGAATTCAATTCTTCGGTCTGTAGCATCAACCTTAAGGAAGAAAGTTCCAGCTATGTTGGCAGGAGGGCTTCTTGACCATAAACCAGATGAAAAGGGGTACAACCAGTGCTTACTTTGGTGGTAGTTTGATTTTCCCAAAGGGAATAAGTGAGGAGAGTGTGCCACCGATGAGGCTTATCTTCGATGAGCCTTTTAACGATTCTTACTAGATTTTTGTTGGTAGAATCGGCTTGCCCATTTCCTGGGGATAGTAAGATGATGAGGTGAAATGTTTAACCCCCAACTTGGCTAAAAACTATGTCAGCTTAGTATAAATGAAAGCAGGACCATTGTCTGTAATAATTTCCAATGGAAGACCAAATCTGGAAAAAATATTATTTTCAAGGAAAGAAATTACCTGATCGTCTGTGGAATGCTTAAGTGGGACAACTTCGACCCATTTTATAAAATAGTATGTGGCTGTCAGAATGAAAACTTGTCTGGATGAAGGAGGATTAATAAGACCAACAAAATCCAATCCCCACTTTGAAAAGAGAAAATCTAGCAGGACAGGTTGTAATAGCATGGCTGAAAGGCATTCCTTCCCAACAAATTTTTTACATTTGTCATAAGACCTTGAAAAAACATAAGAGTCGTGAAATATTGAATGCCAATAATATCCTTTTCTAATAATCTTGAAAGCAGTGGTTTTTGCAAAAAACTGACCTGCTACATGAATGACAAAGCTTGAAGAACCATGAGCTTCTTGCAATAATTTCTATGCATCTTCATTATTTACACAGTGAAGCAACACACCATCAACAGATCTCCAAAATAAAAGGCCTCCTATAACGACATATCTTGTAGATTCAATATGGAGTCTTCTCCTTTGATGAGTGTCTAATTTGTCTGGACATATTTGGTTCTGTAAATAATAAACCAAATCCTTGTACAAAGGATGTTTAGACACAGGAAGGGTCTGATCGTCAATGTAAAAGAGGGCTGAAAGGGAACTATCTTATTCATCAATCCCTTCACCATTCTCAGCATGTTGGGCCAAGTGAAGGGCTAGGTCACGTCCCTTGATAGTGGTAGAAGTCACGATATTCAAATCATGCTCCTAGATTTTGGCAAGCCAATGTGCAAGTTTTCCTGAAAGATAAGTCTGTGGGAGAAGAAACTTAACAACAGGTAAAGGGACCTTTACCAATGTATGCTTACCTAAGATGTAGTGGCGAAATTTTTCAATGGCCTTAACAAGAGTGAAAGCATGTTTCTCTATAAAAGAGTATTTAAATTCATCATCAGACAAACTTTGACTCATGTAAGCCACCGGTTTTTCATTCCCCTAGTCATCATTTTACATGAGGACAACATAAACTGCCTCCTTAGTAGCATTAGTATATATTGTAAATTCCTTCTGAAAGTCCGTCTTCGCCAAAACTGGTGCGGAACTGATTGCTTTCTTAATACCTTCAAAAGCATTTTTGACATCCTCTGTCCAAGAAAAATGATGATCTTGCTTAAGCATATTATGGATTGGCTTGACCATTACTGCAAAATCTGGAACAAACCTACAGACGAAGTTAATAACCCCCATGAAGGCTTGAACCTCTTTCTTGGAAGTAGAAGAGGGAAGGTTAAGGATAACAACAATCCTTTTAGGATCGATACTTATTCCTGAATCAGAGACAATGTGTACAAGGATCTTGCCCTTGGTAAAACCAAAAATGGACTTGGAAGGGTTTAGGGAAATTCCAAATTTTCTACATCGCATGAGAACTTTTCTTAGATGACTGAAATGATCTGATCGGATTTTCGAGTAAACTGTTAGTCATCAAGGTAGATCTGAATGATCTTATCGATCAAATCATCAAAAGCTAATTGCATAGCTCTTTGAAAGGTGGCACCTGCATTAGATAAACCAAAAGGCATACGTTCATAAGAAAAGGTACCCCAACGAGTATAAAGGTGGTTTTATATTTATCTACCCTTTTTACCTTGATTTGATTGTAACCGAAAAACCCGTCAAGTAAGGACATCATTTGTGACCCTGCAACCTGTTGCAAAATCATTTCCATGTTGGGGAGGGGGAAGTGGTCCTTTATACTAGCTCGATTTAATGCGCAAAAATCAATGCACAGTCTAATCTGACCAGTTGTTTTCCGAACAAGGACTAGATTTGAGACCCATTCAAAATATTTGACTGGAAAGATGATTCCAGCCTTCAAAAGTTTTTCCAACTCCTTTCGAATAGTTGCTTCTAGCGCAGGGTTGATAGGTATTTATTTTTGCCTAATTGGTTTTACGCCCTCCTGAATGGGAATGGCATGTTGTATAAGGCCAGGATCAAAAACATGGAGATCCTCATAAGACCAAGCAAAAACATCTTGAAATTCACCAAGCAACTTGGCAAACTTCTCCTTCTCTTCATCTAAACATTTGGCACCTATTTTGACATTCTTAGGAGTCTCAGGTGTCCCAATGTTCAAGGAGATGGTCTCACCCACCTTTCTTTTCGACTCTTATTCCTTTTGTTTCTCCTTGTTGCCTACATCACTCAAAGAAAATGAACTCTCTAGAGGAGTCAAGCCTTTAGGAATCTCATTATCTTCTATGGATATAATTTCTTTGGGATTAAAAGGTTCATTTTGGATAAAAGCACAAATTCTTTCATCGTTAGGGAAGACCTGCCAAGATTCTATATTTTCGGGAATATGCGGATGATATAGTGATTGAAAGGTACAATCAGGTCTGTGTGGTAGAAGTTGTCGATTTGGGGAAGTTGCAAAAACTGCCAACCGATCAGCTATTGATTTTAACTCCCTTTTAGCATGGGTGATGTTGAAAGATAAAAGGTTCGAGATAAGGTCCCAAACAGTTTGGGTGTATCACTTCATCAATTTGTTGCTAGGAGAATAAATTTTATGCACAAGATTCACAACTAGTTGAGAATCCCCAAAAACTGAAAGATGATCACAATCAAGATTATAAGTTTTTTCAATGCTTAATAACAGGGCTTCGAACTCAGTGAAATTGTTAGTGCAAGCAAACTCCAATAGATAAGAAAAGTTATGAATTTTTCCTATAGGAGAAATCAAGATAATGCCATCTCTGTTACCTTCGTTTGAGCATGAACCATCAAAGTGCATTTGCCACATGTCATCATGTACATCGATTTGTTCCATGGAAATTTTATCTTCCTCAGAAAAGATGGAATACACTCCTAAGTCCTCCTGGATATAGTTTACGTTAGGCTACGGTACACTCTCTATGTAGGGTGATATCCTTCCTTCTCTAAGGACTATAACATTTTTTTTGTTCTGAGGAACAGATAAATGTGTTCCGTCGAGTGAGAGGTACCCAGTCATTGAGGCTTGCCAATCTCTTCCTAAGATGATTGAGTAATGTCTTACTAGCATATTGATCACCTGAATATTTAGGGTCATCTTTATTTCAGGATGGGCATACAAATCTCACCTATGGTCTTTTGTTGTAGACTATTATAAGAAAGCATGCTTCTGGAATTTTCGTTTGTACAAAACAAGCCTAGGTCTTCCATAATAATCTTTGACATCACACTAGGGTTTGAACCACCATCAATGAGGCAACAATGGGAAATTTTATCCATGATCTTTACATAAATGTAAAAAGGGGTTTTTTTTATAGGGTATCTAAAGTTATGTACACCTACTTTATTTACAGAAGAATCCTCTTCGTCTACATCTTTGGAAAAATTGGATACAACATAAGATTTTCCTTCTATGAATTGTTTCAGATTTGCTATTTAGGGATGACAACCATGTCTAGGAGGGTTGCATCTGCTTTCATGTTGGCCAGTTGATTCAAGATATTGTATTTATAAGAGGGAAGAGGGGGAGTGATTCTTTGAATCTCAGGGATGTTAGGAACTTGGGGTGTAGCAGTGGTTGAGGATGAGCTCGAGCTAGAAAAACTATAAGGAGGGTCAAATTTACCCTTGGGAGCATAGGTTTTGTTCCTAGTATTAATAACCATGACATCCTCTAGCTCTGCAAAATCTAGGACAGTGATAGTAGATTATGGTCTTTTACCAAAGATCTTATCTTCGACAATCTTCCTTACCTCACATGTGGTTTTTTCATGGTTCTCCTCACAAAAGTTGCACCAACTCCGAGGCAAGATAGCCTTAGGCTGAAAATTGTTTTCAACTGAATTTCTAAAGGGAGGTGCAGAAGAGGATGAAGATCCAGGGGTGAGAGGGGAGACAATACCCTTCCGCTCAAATGATATCATACGATCATTCATATCTTGTACTAGCCGTAAGAGAGCAGACATGTATGTCTGTCTAACTAATTTTCCCTGGGGAAGACCAGTTCTTTCAAGTTGTTCTTCATAATCTTAGCAAGTATGTAGAGTGGAACTGAGGTTATCAATGGCCTTTTCTTCAATTCTATGATGGTAGGGAGAAGGAAATGCATTGTAGTAATGCATGAAAGCAGTCTGGTTCTAAGGGTGGACAAGTTCGGGGATTTGATTGTACAACTTGGTGAAACGAAATTTGAAAGACTTGATGGTCTCACCATCCCTATACATGACGTTATTGTATTCCCTTAACCTCTTGGCAGGTATTTTAGATTTCCCGTAAGTGGATCGGAACCAATATATTAAATCCTCCAGAGTAGATAAGATCTTACGAGGAAGGTCAAAGAAGTCGGCCACAACCTTTCCTTCCAAGGAATTGATGAACAAGCGCATGCAAGTGTCATTGTCGTTAGCCCCTATGTTATGACAAGCATTAGAAAATTCCAAGAATTAGAATTTGCCTAAGTTTTTGATGAATTTGGTGGGGTTGGTGGAGGATTGAACAGGGATATGGTGGCTATATAAGCTACCGATCACTGATGATGATGAATATTGAGAAGATGGATCACTTCCCTTGCCACCAGAGCCTCCACTAGATGCCATCTTGTGGATGATAGATGAGGGAAAAAAAGACGAGCTAGATGAATCAGATAAAGTCCTCCTTAGAGCACGTTGTTGGACAGATAACACTATGTTTCTTCTCCCTATTTCAACAATAGGATTGATTTCAGGTGACAAGCCCCTTCTTCTTCTAGAAGAACGAGAATATAGGGACATGAAAGGAAGGCCAAAATGGAAGAAACAAAAGGTTACTGTTGATTTCTAGGTTGTTTACGTCTTGCTTCCAATTGTTCTTGAACACTAATATCTCATTCAATTGCTGCCCAAGAACGGTTGAGCTCAACATGGGTTCTAGCAGTGTCTAAAATAGTATGAAACAGATTCAAAGCAATGTTGGTATGGTCTTGGAGACCATGCTCAAGATCGGGCTGCCTTGCAATAGGAACACTCATTAATAGAAAAACAGTCAAAGAATCAATAACAGAAAAAGAAAGATGTATCGATGAAAATCAAGTATAAAAATTAACCGGAGAGATATCGAAGATATCCCCAGTATGGTCGCCAAATAAATGTTGAGGACAAGATATGAATTGATCTTACTCCAGCATTTTAAGACTTTACTTGGCTAAAGCAAAGTAGACAGGAATATCACCCTATGTTTATAGCCAACAAAAATAACATCCTAACTCACAAGTATTAATTACGAGTGCTTAGGCTAGTCTTTTATCAACAAAATTCTTGCTGCAAATTCATTTTTTATCTAATTTTATGAATATAACTACTTCCGAAATAAATGTAAGAGCATAAGTAAAAACACCAAGGTGATAATCAAGATAGATGATACATAAAGAAATCCTTTATTTCATTCCAATTCACAAAAGAGTCATTTTATTTACAAAATCTCATACGGAAATCTTGGACGAAAGTCAAACTTAGACATCCCCGATGGAACATACAAAAGGACCTCTGACAGAAAACCAAAACTGAACTCTAAAAATTGGATCAACTTGCCATAGATTGTTGCCCACTCGACTCTGCACAATAGTCCTTATCAGTCATGAAAACTAATTCACAAAAAGACAAGTCTACACAGACTATCAAAGATAGATCAACACCTCTGAAGAACAAGTGTCTGAATGATTTGATTTAGCCCTGAATATTGTTGTCTACAATAAGACCTTGCTGTCATAAAAGATAATTAGGTTGTGATGAATATATGAATGAATGAAAACTGAACTATCTCAACATAAACTCAAAGAGAAAACCTTAGCATGCTTCTGCTTCTATCCTCCTTTGTTCCTCCCTTTCCTTTTGCTTTTAACAAGACATAATTGATTGAAGTAGTTAAACCAACTCATTAGTTAAGGTAATTAAAAGATTTAACTAACTTTAGTTAGGGGGAAAAGTAATAATCATAATAAGGGTCATAAATAAATAATAACTAGTAGGTGGGACCCCTTGTGACTCCCTTTTGTTCATAACAATCATAACAATCATAACATAACCATTTAGTTAAGAAAAACACACCTCCTTATGTCTCCCATCAACACATTTACTTTTGGAAATTTTAGCTCATGAAATTTGAAATTATTTTAAAAAAAATACTCATATATCCAAAATAAAACATGTTGTCCAAAGATCCATGAAGTCAACCGTCATAATCCATAGATAAAATAACAACTCAGAAGCCATATTTCCCTTTCTGTGATGCAAACATTTGTTATTCCTTCTCTTTGATAGAAGCGTAATAGGCCTATGTTTCCTGCCTTTATTTGAATAGCTCACTCTTGCATGCATGATTGATTAGTAACATTATTTTAATTAACCATACATGAAAACTCTTTTAAAATATGAAGTGGATTTTGGCTCAGCAATATATCAGACTCATGCAATCCAATCCATACAATTTGTTTTACTTTTCACCACTGAACAAGGGGTGAAAAGGGTTCTGGGATATGTGAGGGGGTTGTATTGAGCGAAAAGTGATATAGTGAGGGGGAAAAAACATGGTCACTTCTCAATGATAACAATAATCAACTGTAAAACAAACCAATAGAACATCACTGTAATCCACACCAGTCACTGTTAATTTCAACTACCTTAACACCAACATCCTCTTTATTGTAATTAATCTCAGAACATAGAGTGAAAAAATGAAATGGGAAGATGAGGGGATTTGTAATTTGCGGAAAATCAAAATCATGGAAGGGAAAAAAATGATTATTGTTCATGAAATTAATCGAGTGGTCCATAAAATATTCTATGAAAAAGGTGCATCAACCATCATTCATTTTTTACCAAATAACAATTTATGTGCATTTAACTAGTTCTTTGTTCATAATCCGATACCCAACACAATGTCACCACAAGGTAGTATGTATTACACACAATTTGTAAGTGGTTATGATTCTTTCATTTACTTTTCTTTTCATTTCATAACAATTTTCGAACAATACCCATTTCCAATATGTAACCATTCAAAATCAACCACTGCCTATAATCAACAAATATACCCAATTCATATTTCCAAAAATAACAATGAAGTCACAGTATCATTGCCATCGAGTCTGTCATTTGAATGCAATAACCTTCATTAGATAAATAAGGACAGATGCCTAAAAAACCAAATCAAATTGCCAAAACCCGAATTGACAATTAAACAGACAATAGGCACCAACCACCACAATATATGCACTGAATAATTCAATCATACAAGTGTAAATCCATCACTATGCAAGCCTAATCGAATGTGATTGAAAAAACTAGGCCACCCTGCCGACCGACGAGGTGCTAACAGCAAGCCTATATCAACAAATGATTGGGTTGCAACCAATCGTGCTCAAGACTTTGTGGGTAACTCTAAATGTGAGCACCCAGACCATCTATGTTATACACAGTGTGTAGCCAACAAACACAATGAGGCAGCATCTCCATTCAACAAAACAATATGCAGTCATTGCAATAACTCATCCATCATGCCGAGCCATCGATTAAATACAATATCGTTGGGATCTAATCATACTGTAATTGGCTATACTGTGCAAACCCAGGTTTACATAGTTGAAAAAATATAAAGATGTAGTGGAAAAATTATCTACAGTGATCCAACTCAATAGTCATTCGGCCCCAAAGAAAAACACAGTTACCATGCCCATTAATTCATTTGCAAAAACATCATACATACACGCGATATGCGTGAGCAACATCAAACCTTTGTAACCAATGTTAGCTAATCGTCCAAATGATTCTCAGTGCAAATACCTATGATTGTGTATTAACCAAACAATTCACCACTGTCGTAAAATCAATCACCCTAATAAGTTGCGGCAATTATGCACACCCACGTATCCAATCGAATCAGGGCAGGGGCCTTCTTCATTAACATAAATGAGTTATTAGCATAAGGAAAGTGACTGTACACTTTGAAAGTGCAATTTGGTAATGTAGGGTTTATCATCATTATCACATAGGTAGTAACCAAATGCCAAACCAATACGACTGCCATACGTCCAACTGGGCGAGTCTGTATCCAAAGTGGTCGGCCATACATTCAATCCACAATAACCCATAACAACTTGACAGGCCTAAGAGTCTTCCTATGAAACCCCAGACTGGATGGTTAAGGGTTTGTTCGGTATCCATCCCAGGAGGAACATAGTCAACTTTTCGTAATAGTGAAAACTTCGATGCCAAAGGTGTACACTCAAAGAGGGTTATCCTTCGTTTGTGGATAGGAAACAATTTCATGACAGGGGCCATAACAGGAGGTGAGACTTTAACTTGGTGTGGCAGTGTTATTTTCACGCAAGGTGTAACCCTCGTGCCCTTCGATCAACAACTACCACACAGAGGCGAAGACAGGGTTGAGTAAGAACAAGAAACTCACTTCACGACCTCTAGTGGTGAAAACAACCAACTACCCACATGTACAATGCATGGTGACACGAACGCTTAAGTCATTAAACCCCATAAAAACCCACAGACTCGATACAACAATGCGAAAGCGTGAAAAAAAACACCAAGACCAACGAGGATCTTCTAAGTAAACCAACAAGGATAACAAAGTTCTCTTGTGATTGCTAACACCCAGGATAACCAGTAATGCTATGACTTTGACAACATTTCAAAGAGAATCATCAACATTTCATCACAAACACCATTTACATAGTCGCAATAGTTAAGGAAAGCATAGATGATACACTTTGAGCCAAAGTCCATTTCATAACCAGAGTAGACTCATGAAGGGATAAAAAAAATAACATACCTATAATCAAATGTCTTAAAATGCAAGTTGGCTGAGCGGTTCCTCACTACTAATAAATCAGAGCATAACCATAGTAGTAATGTTTGGAAGATAGTTTGACTAGTGTGGCATCCAACGGTAAGGGTAAGGCAATGTGTAGTAAATTCACATCACTTACCTACTGCAAGTTCATTCTATTCTTTAGTACGCGCAAACTACTAATCAAACCAATCATCCACCTTAAACCAACAACCTTTAATTTCCAAGAGTGCCATTCGTATCACATATCACCACCTCTATTATGTAGAAACACATACCAACCATGTTATATACTTGACAACTCATATGGCTATCCTATGTTAGCTCGGATTTGCCACAACCCTTCTTAATGCACATAGTATAGCATGTTAGCATAGGAAAATTTCTTCTTTTAGTTTCTTTTCCTTTGTTATTACTAACATGTGTTTGTTCCAGGTGTCACGAGGATAGTCAACAATGATAACCATGATAAATTCGGTGTTCCTTGATCTTGGATCAGCAAGGGATCCCTATATAACATGCCTGATCCATTATCCAATAAAACAAGATATCGTCAACCATGAAAGTAGTGTCGAACAATAACATAACATCGAATAAACATCAAACTAGATCTTTGATCTACAAGCGAGTCCCACCTACTAGTATTATTTAGCTTTTAAAATAATAGGCTTTAGGAACACTTTGTAGGACAAACTTTGTGGAGAATTTAATCATCAACATGCAACTTTCTTGTTCCCCATTTTGAGGTATGGTTATAGCTAGCGTACAGTGGTGAAGCTCCGTTGGTTTTGTGTTGTCTTGTATTTGGTAGAGTTTTGTTCATATCCGATGGCCCCAATTATTTTCTCATGGGAACATATACCAGATGCAAGAGAAAACCAATGCCACGATGTGTTTTTCTTATATATCTAATTGTTTTATGCAAAGTTCGACATGTACTGCTCTATGGAACCTTGTGGTATCTTGTTTGAGGCCTTTTGTGTTCATGTGTTGCCTTCTGCCTTAACTTTCAATACATTTGGTGTTTACTTGGTTCTTGGTTGTATGCTTCGTTCTGGAAAATTAATAATACATTCAGGATCTACACAATTTTTCTATGATATTAAAGACTAAAGAGGACATGCTTTGCCCTTTAATATAAGCTCTGTAACGGAAATGTAGTGTGTGGCTCATTTTAGCAGATTTCCTTGATCGATGAACTTAGCAAAATTAATCTCCTGGAATAATTTGAAATAAAAAAATATATACTCTGTGAATTCCAATGGAACTATCATATCAACAAGAGGACATTAAAATTCAAATTCATCGTTGTTATACTTGTGGTGAAGCTGACAGTGTAATAACTTTACTTAGACATCCTAAAATTGATTTTCTTGTAGCTTTTCAACGCTTCTCTTATACAAGCAGATCCTGGAAACTATAAGCATGCCTCGTTGTATCTATTCCTTGATTGAAGAACCTATTCAGATGTTTAATGCACTTCATAGTTACTGTTAATACCATCAATGTGGCTTTCTTACACCAATTCGGTAGCTTATATAGCCACATTAGAAAATGACAAACATTAGAATTTGCCTAAGTTTTTGATGAATTTGGTGGGGTTGGTGGCAGATTGGACTGGGATATGGTGGCTATATAAGATACCAATCACTGATGACAATTAATATTGAGAATATGGAGCACTTCCCTTACCACCAGAGCCTCCACTAGATGCCATCTTGTGGATGATGGATGAGGGAAATAAAGACGAGCTAGATGAATAAGATAAAGTCCTCCTTAGAGCACTTTGTTGGACAGATAACACTACATTTATTCTCCCTATTTCAGCAATAGGATTGATTTCAGGTGACAAGCGCCTTCTTCTTCTAGAAGAACGAGAATATAGGGACATGAAAGGAAGGCCAAAACTGAAGAAACAAAAGGTTACTATTGATTTCTAGGTTGTTTACTTCTTTCTTCCAATTGTTCTTGAACACTAATATCTTGTTCAATTGCTGCCCAAGAATGGTTAATCTTAGGATGGGTCCTAGCAGTGTCTAAAATAGTATGAAACAGATTCAAAGCAATGTTGGTCTGGTCTTGGAGACCGGGCTCAAGATTGGGTTGCCTTGCAACATGAACACTCATGAATAGCAAAACGGTCAAAGAATCAATAACATAAAAAGAAAGATGTATCGATAAAAATCGAGTATAAAAATTAACCGAAGAGATATCGAAGATATCCCCAGTATGGTCGCCAAATAAGTGTTGAGGACAAGACATGAATTGAGCTTACTCAAGCATTTTAAGACTTTACTTGGCTAAAGCAAAGTAGACGCGAATATCACCCTATGTTTATAGCCAACAAAAATAACATCCTAACTCACAAGTATTAATTACGAGTGCTTAGGCTAGTCTTTTATCAACAAAAATCTTGTTGCGAATTCACTTTTTATGTAATTTTATGAATATAACATCTGCTGAAATAAATGTAAGAACAGAAGTAAAAACACCAAGATGATAATCAAGATAGATGAGATAAAGAAATCCTTTATTTCATTCCAATTCACCAAAGAGTCATTTTTTTTACAAAATCTCATACAAAAATCTTGGACCAAAGTCAAACTTAGACATCCCTGATGGAACATACAAAAGGACCTCTGACAGAAAACCAAAATTGAACTTTAAAAGTTGGATCAACTTGCCACAGATTGTTGCCCACTCGACTCTGCACAATAGTCTTTATCAATCATGAAAACTAATTCACAAACAGACAAGTCTACACAGACTATCAAAGATAGATCAACACCTCTGAAGATAAAGTGTCTGAATGATTTGATTCAGCCCTGAATATTGTTGTCTACAATAAGACCCTGCTATCATAAAAGAGAATTAGGTTGTGATGAATATATGAATGAATGAAAACTGAACTATCTCAACATAAACTCAAAGAGAAAACCTTAGCATGCTTCTGCTTCTATCCTCCTTTGTTCCTCCCTTTTCTTTTTCTTTTAACAAGTCATAATTGATTGAAGTAGTTAAACCAACTCATTAGTTAAGGTAATTAAAAGATTCAACTAACTTTAGTTATGGGGAAAAGTAATAATCATAATAAGGGTCATAAATAAATAATAACTAGTAGGTGGGACCCCTTGTGACTCCCTTTTGTTCATAACAATCATAACATAACCATTTAGTTAAGAAAAACACACCTCCTTATGTCTCCCATCAACACATTTACTTTTGACAATTTTGGCTCATGAAATTTGAAATTATTTCAAAAATAATACTCATATATCCAAAATAAAACATGCTATCCAAAGATCCATGAAGTCAACCATCATAATCCATAGATAAAATAACAACTCAGAAGCCATATTTCCCTGTCTGTGATGCAACCATTTGTTATTCCTTCTCTTTGATAGAAGCGTAATAGACCTCTGTTTCCCGCCTTTATTTGAATAGCTCACTCTTGCATGCATGATTGATTAGTAACATTATTTTAATTAACCATACATGACAACTCTTTTAAAATATGAAGTGGATTTTGGCTCAGAAATATATCAGACACATGCAATCCAATCCATACTATTTGTTTTACTTTTCACCACTAAACAGGGGGTGAAAAGGGTTCTGGGATATCTGAGGGGGTTGTATTGAGAGAAAAGTGATATAGTGAGGGGGAAAAAACATGGTCACTGCTCAATGATAACAAAAATCAATTGTAAAACAAACCAATACAACATCACTGTAATCCACACCAGTCACTGTTAATTTCAACTACCTTAACACCAACATCCTCTTTATTGTAATTAATCTCAGAACAGGGAGTGAAAAAATGAAATGGGAAGATGATGGGATTTGTAATTTGCGGAAAATGAAAATCATGGAAGGGAAAAAAAATGATTACTATTCATGAAATTAATCGAGTGGTCCATAAAACATTTTGTGAAAAAGGTGCATCAACCATCATTCATTTTTGACCAAATAACAATTTATGTGCATTTAACTAGTTCTTTGTTCATAATCCGATACCCAACACAATGTCACCACAAGGAAGTATGTATTCCACACAATTTGTAAGTGGTTTTGTTCCTTTCATTTACTTTTCTTTTCATTTAATAACAATTTTCGAACAATACCCATTTCCAATCTGTAACCATTCAAAATCAACCACTACCTATAATCAACAAATATACCCAATTCATATTTCCAAAAATAACAATGAAGTCACAGTATCATTTCCATCAGGTCTGTCATTTGAATGCAATAACCTTCATTAAATAAATAAGGATAGACACCTAAAAAACCAAATCAAATTGCCAAAACCCGAATTGACAATTAAACAGACAATAGCCACCAACCACCATAAGATATGCATCGAATAATTCAATCACGCAAGTGTAAATCCATCATTGTGCAAGCCTAATCGAATGTGATTGAAAAAACTAGGCCACCCTGCCGACCGACGAGGTACTAACAACAAGCCTGTATCAACAAATGATCGGGTTGCAACCAATTGTGCTCAAGACTCTGTGGGTAACTCTAAATGTGAGCACCTAGGCCATCTATGTTATACACAGTGTGTAGCCAACAAACACAATGAGGCAACATCTCCATTCAACAAAACAATACGCAGTCATTGCAATAACTCATTCATCATGCCGAGCCATCGATTAAATACAATATCGTTGGGATTTAATCATACTGTAATCGGCTATGCTGTGCAAACCCAGGTTTACATAGTCAAACAAATATAAAGATGCAGTGGAAAATTTCTCTACAGTGATCCAACTCAATAGTCATTTGGCCCCAAAGAAAAACATAGTTACCATGCCCATTAATTTATTTGCGAAAACACCATACACACACGCGATATGCGTGAGCAACATCAAACCTTTGTAACCAATGTCAGCTAATTGTCCAAATGATTCTCATTGCAAATACCTGTGACTGTGTATTAACCAAACAATTTGCCACTATCGTAAAAATCAATCACTCTAACAAGATGTGGAAGTTATGCACCCCATCTATCCAATCGAATCAGGGTAGGGGCCTTTTTCATTAAAAAAAATGAGTTATTATCATAAGGAGGGTGACTGTACACTTTGAAAGTGCAATTTGGTAATGTAGGGTTTATCATCATTATCATAGAGGTAGTAACCAAACGCCAAACCAATACGACTGCCATACATCCAACTGGGCGAGTCCATTTCCAAAGTGGTTAGCCATACATTCAATCCCTAATAACCCATAACAACTTGACATGCCAAAGAGTCTTCGTATGAAACCCCAGACTGGATGGTTAAGGGTTTGTTCGGTAGCCATCCCAGGAGGAACATAGTCAACTTTTTGTAATAGTGAAAACTTCGATGCCAAAGGTGTACACTCAAAGAGGGCTATCCTTCATTTGTGGACAGGAAACAATTCCATGACAAGGGACATAACAGGAGGTGAGACTTTAACTTGGTGTGGAAGTGTTATTTCCACACAGGGTGTAACCCTCGTGCCCTTTGATCAACAACTACCACACAGAGGTGAAGATAGGGCCGAGTAAGAACAAGAAACTCACTTCACGACCTCTAGTGGTGAAAATAACCAACTACCCACATGTACAATGCGTGGTGACACGAACGCTTCAGTCGTTAAACCCCATAAAAACCCACAGACTGGATACAACAATGTGAAAGTGTGAAAAAAAACACCAAGACCAATGAGGATCTTCTAAGTAAACCAACAAGGATAACAAAGATCTCTTGTTATTGCTAATGCCCAGGATAACCAATAATGCTATGACTTTGACAACATTTCAAAGAGAATAATCAATGTTTCATCACAAACACCATTTACGCAGTCACAATACTTAAGGAAAGAACAGATGATACACTTTGAGCCAAAGTCCATTTCATAACCAAAGTAGACTCATGAAGGGATAAAAAAAAGAACATACCTATAATCAAATGTCTTAAAACGCAAGTTGGTTGAGCGGTTCCTCACTGCTGAGAAATCCGAGCATAACCACAACAGTAATGTTTGGAAGATAGCTTGACTAGGGAGGCATCCAACGGTAGGGGTAAGGCAATGTGTAGTAAATTCACATCACTTACCTACTACAAGTTCATTCTATTCTTTAGTACGCGCCAGCTACAGATCAAACCAATCATCCACCTTGAACCAACAACCTTTAATTTCCAAGAGCGCCATTTGTATCACATATCACCACCTCTATTATGTAGAAACACATACCAACCATGTTATATACTTGACAACTCATATGGCTATCCTATGTTAGCTTGGATTTTCGACAACCCTTTTTAATGCACATAGTATAGCATGTTAGCATAGGAAAAATTCTTCTTTTAGTTTCTTTTCCTTCGTTATTACTAACATGTGTCTGTTGCAGGTGTCATGAGAATAGTCAACAATGAGAACCATGATAAATTTGGTGTTCCTTGATCTTGGAACAACAAGGGAGCCCTGTATAACATGCCTGATCCATTATCCAATAAAACAAGATATCGTCAACCATGAAAGTAGTGTCGAACAATAACATAACATCGAATAAACATCAAACTGGATCTCTAATCTACAAGGGGGTCCCACCTACTAGTATTATTTAGCTTTTAAAATAATAGGCTTTAGCAACACTTTGTGGGCCAAACTTCGTGGATAATTTAATCGTCAACATGCAACTTTCTTGTTCCCCATTTTGAGATATGGTTATAGCTAGCGTACAGTGGCGAAGCTCCACTGGTTTTGTGTTGTCTTGTATTTGGTAGAGTTTTGTTCATATCCGATGGCCCCAATTATTTTCTTGTGGGAACATATACCAGATGTAAGAGAAAACCAATGCCACGATGTGTTTTTTTTATATATCTAATTGTTTTATGAAAAGGGCGATGTGTACTGCTCTATGGAACCTTATGGGATCTTGCTTGAGGCCTTTTGTGTTCATGTGTTGCCTTTTGCCTCAACTTTCAATACATTTGGTGTTTACTTGGTTCTTGGTTGTATGATTTGTTCTAGAAAATTAATAATACATTCAGGATCTACGCAATTTTTCTATGATATTAAAGACTAAAGAGGACATGCTTTGCCCTTTAATATAAGCTCTGTGATGGAAATGTAGTGTGTGGCTTGTTTTAGCAGATTTCCTTGATCGATGAACTTAGCAAAATTAATCTCCTGGAATAATTTGAAATAGAAAAATATATAGTCTGTGAAGTCCAATGGAACTATCATATCAACGAGAGGACATTAAAATTCAAATTCATCATTTTTATACTTGCGGTGAAGCTGACAGTGCAATAAATTTACTTAGACATCCTAAAATTGATTTTCTTGTGGCTTTTCGACGCTTCTCTTATACAAGCAGATCCTAGAAACTATAAGCATGCCTCGTTGTGTCTATTCCTTGATTGAAGAACCTGTTCACATGTTTAATGCACTTCATAGTTACTATTAATACCATCAATGTGGCTTTCTTACACCAATTCCCGCTTCTAAAAATTTCCATCCCCTTTCTTTTTTGCCCTCTGCTTTCCCTTTCTGGTTACTTACTCATTTTTCAGAAAATGTCTAGGTGTGGGAGTTGGCAAATTCATGTGTTCATATTTCCACTTACTTTTATAGCACCAGCCCGACCGACCGCTTCCATGTTTTATATTGAACAAACTTTTTTGATCACGGGTTCCCGGATAAGCGAGTTCAACATTGTGTTTCCATTGTTCTGCTGCCTGCAAACAAAACTGGGACTTTCGCGATCTATAGATTAGCAAACAAATTCCCCTTTATCATGTTTTTAGCACTTTTCCTTCATCGATGAACTTAGCAAAATTAATCTCCTGGAATAATTTGAAATAAAAGAATATATATTGTAAGAATATACACTATGTGAAGTCCAATGGAACTATCATATCAACGAGAGGACATTAAAATTCAAATTCATCATTGTTATACTTGCGGTGAAGCTAACAGTACAATAAATTTACTTACACATCCCAAAATTGATTTTCTTGTATCTTTTCGATGCTTCTCTTATACAAACAGATCCTGAAAAATATAAGCATGGCTCGTTGTATCTATTCCTTGATTGAAGAACCTATTCACATGTTTAATGCACTTCATATTTACTGTTAAGACCATCAATGGGATTTCTTAGACCAATTCCTGCTTCCAAAAATTGCCATCCCCTTTCTTTTTTCCCTCTTCTTTCCATTTCTGGTTACTTACTCGTTTTTCGGAAAATGTCTAGGTGCGGGAGTTGGCAGATTCACGTCTTCATATTTCCACTTACTTTTATATCACCAGCCCGAACGAACGCTTCCCCGTTTCATATTGAACAACCTTTTTTGATCGCGAGTTCCCAGATAGGTGGGTTCAACATTGCATTTCCATTGTTCTATCACCTGCAAACAACACCCGGACTTTCGCGATCTACAAATTAGCAAACAAATTCCCCTTTATCTCGTTTTTAGCACTTTTCCTTGACCGATGAACTTAGTAAAATTAATCTCCTGGAATAATTTGAAATAAAAGAATATATACCATGCAAAGTCCAATGGAACTATCATATCAACGAGAGGACATTAAAATTCAAATTCGTCGTTGTTATACTTGCAGTGAAGCTAAAAGTACAATAAATTTACTTAAACATCCCAAAATTTATTTTCTTGTAGCTTTTCGATGCTTCTCTTATACAAACAGATCTTGGAAACTATAAGCATGGCTCGTTGTATCTATTCCTTGATTGAAGAATCTATTCACATGTTTAATGCACTTCATAGTTACTGTTAAGACCATCAATGGGGCTTTCTTACACCAATTCCCGCTTCTGAAAATTTCCATCCCCTTTCTTTTTTCCCTTTGCTTTCCCTTTCTGGTTACTTACTCATTTTTTGGAAAATGTTTAGGTGCGAGAGTTAGTGGATTCATGTCTTCAGATTTCCACTATTACTTTTATATCACCAGCCCGACCGATTTCTTCCCCATTTCATATTGAACAAAATTTTTGAATCGTGGGTTCTCGGATAGGTGAGTTCAACATTGCGTTTCCATTGTTCTGCTGCCTGCAAACAGCACCCATACTTCCGTGATCTACAAATTAACAAACAAATTCCCCTTTATGTCGTTTTCTTTCGTTTTCTGTTTACTAGTTCCTTTTTTCGAATGTGTCCTTTTTTCCGAATGTCTTCTGCTTTTATATACAACACTCAAAGTTCTGCAATATACAAATTAACCCTTGAAATCCGTCATTGTCTCCTGTTCCGTGTTACACATTTTGCATTCAACAATTGGGGTAGATATAATTTGACCATCGACCCCTCACGTCTCCTGAGTAGAGCTTGTGGCCCTATTTTCAAGCCCATAAATATTTCTTGTTTCGAGTATGTCTAATGCTTTTATATCGCAAGTCCGACCAACAAGTTGTCCATTGCATACTTGGCCATTATTACCATCACCAGTTCCTGGCTAGGCTTGCTCAACATTGTGCTTCCACTGTTCCGCTACATACAAACAACAGCCGAAATTTTGCGATATACAAATTGATGGCCAAAATCTATCATTGTGACATACGATTTGACCATCGGCCCCTCACGTCTCCTGGGTATATCTTGTGACCCTATTTTTGAAACCTGCCTGACCGCTTTCCATACTTGGGCATTTCTTGGAATCTATTTCACGGGTTGGCGAGTGGACGAAATGTACAATGATTAGTAGCTCTTCGCCATCCCTGCTACCTTCATACTTCTTTCTAGATACACAATTATAAATCTTTAATGCTAGTAGTTCATCATGCATGAACTGTTAAGATTGTCATTAATATCCGGAAGGTCGGAGAAGATTTGTCATTAATACGAATTAAACCAAGATTTGTGGACAAAAGTGTTATCCTTTCCAATCATTCATTTCAAACATGATGCAATATCTTTCATGCGTCGGCTGGTTGGTGCCTTTACGAAATCTCTAATTCTTAATCACTCTTCGTCGTCACCGCCACCTTCGCACTTTTTTATAAATATGCAATTAGTAAGCTTTAATGGTAACAACTCATTACGCACGAACCCTGGAGATTGTCATTAATCAACACAAGGCTTGAGGAGATCTTCCATTGATACACATTAAACCAAGATTTGCGGAGAGTTATATCATTCCTCCCCAATTTTCATTTCAAACATCATCTGGAGCAAACGGAAATTCTCGTTAACTTATGGAAGCAGTTATGTCCAGATACAGTAAACACCTTCGGGCATGATGGCCAGAGATTCCAGTATTCCAAGGCATATTCTTACTACTCATCTCCCTCCGCTTAGGAGAAAAAAAGGAGATGGTCCCTTGGTGCACCGAGAGATATATTTCAAGCCAAAGAATTCCAAGGCAACCCTACCTGCTCAGAAAACCTGCCCACTTGCATTGATGGATGACGTAGAGGTTGATGCGATGGATTTCAAACCGGAAGAAGATGATCTAATGAACAATGATATGGCAATGGATGATGGAAATGCAGATAATGTTCCCACTCTTGCACCCAAATTGAAATCAACCATAACAGGTGGCACTTACCAGCTTGATGATGGCAGTCCTGACAACACCGAAACAAGGGGTTTCAGAAAATAAACTGACGTTGAACGCAATAGTCTCTTTGCAGCTTGAAAGTAGGAATTATAGAGGTCCAAATTAGTTCATTATGGGTGGAAGTCTTTCACTGTAAGGAAATGATCTATCCATGCTCTGAGAGATATATTTCAAGCCAAAAAACTATTCAATTGCGGGACCACTGCCCTATTCTCTAGATATACAATTAACATCTTAGGGAATGAGGACCAGAACTCCCACTGGCACAAGGCATATTCCTACTAGTCATCTCATTCCAGCTAGAATGGACTAATTTGGGCCTCTGGAATTGCACGTGCAACCTGTGTCCCTAAGGTTTTCAACTGTGAGGAAGTGGTTTCTTGGTGTGTCCTAACCTTCAATTTTGGGCTATTTCATTTTTCGTGCAACATTTTTCATCTTCTTCCTCACGGCAAGCTTGTGAGAACTAATAATTTTACCACAGGATTGTTGTTCATCTGCTTCAAGCCAAGGATTTATTCCACTGTGGACCCAGTTTCTTGTTTCTTTGTTGGCTCGGGTCTTCTGCAAAATATTGATATTGGGGCACCGAACATTGATGCACCGAGGAGAAGACTGCAAGGATTTCCTAAAAAAAGCATGGTAATCAGTTTTGTATGCATGTTGAAGAGCATCTTGATGGCTCTTGCATGTTGCAGATCCTGTGCATGTGTCTATGGAAAATATGTTCAATTTTTTGGCCCAAAGAACTCGGTCCAATTTCTAAGGATAGATATATACAATGCTCAATATTCTTTTTTTTTTAATGGATTTACTATTAAAAAAATTTCCTTGGTGTCTTGGTTGCTTCTTCTTTTCTGGTTTTAACACCTCTTCTCATTGGCATGGTTCGATAGTCTCGTATTTCTTCGATATTGTATTTTCTTAAGTAATTTGTTCTAAAATGGAGCATTTAACAATTACATGACAATGCACTGTGTCGATCCATCAAGCTTTTATGGAAACAAAAAATGAATTTCAGACATTTTCAAACCAACGTTCAATTCTATTTGTAATGCAGATAGAACATAAAAATACCAAATCACAATGTTGCAGCAAGATCGTCATTCTTGTTTCTAGACATCCAATTATTAAGCTTTAATGCTAACAACCCATAATGCAAGAAGTTTAATACTTAAGTTAATATGTTACAGTTATGGAATAATGTAGCAAGAACACACTTACTCCCACAAGTTGCAATAAAATGTAATTTTCAACAAAGCATTTGCTGACAATTACTAGAAAATCATGGTTTTGCAACAATGGGGCTTGTTGGAAACCAATTCCCGCTTACGAAAATTCCCCTCCGCTTTTCTATTTTCCCACTTTTTTATCCCCTATAGTTTCTCTTTTTGGTTACTTAGTCATTTTTTCCAAAAATGTCTTGCTACACGGATTAACAGATTCACGCATTTCGACCGAGTGCTCCCCCTATGTCTAAATTATGCTTTTCATTGTTCTGTGACATGAAAACGACACTCTGGCTTCTGCGATATGCAGATTTACTTTTGGACTCCCACATCATCCCCTCTTCCGTGTTACACATTTTGCACTGAAATATTACGATATATACAATTTGACAGTTGGGGCCTTACGTCTCCTCGGGAACCCGTCACCCTATTTTGAATCTCGTCCGACTGCTTTCCACACTTGACCATTTCTTGACATCTCTTTTGTGGATCGTCAAGTTTGCAGGTTCAGGAAATTTCAAATTTCTAGTTGTTGTTTTCTGTGCTCGCTACCTTCATATTTCTTTCCAAGTATACGCAATATGTATACAACTTCTCCAAAAACATACGAAAAATATCTTGCCATGAAATGGAATATCTGTTGCAGATTTGAATATATTGGACCTTCTTTTCCTTCTTATATACTTGACCAAATTCCCATTTCTTTTTCCCCTCTACTCTCTCTTTCTCTTTACTTAGTCATTTTTTTGAAAATGTCTCAACGTGCGCATTGGTCAACTCATGGGTTTACATTTGTGCTCATGCTTTTATACCGTGACTCCAACTATCCACTAGCCATTCGATGCCTAGGCACTTTTCAGATCGCGGATTCTCAGGTAGGCGAGCTCTATATTGGACTTCCATTGTTTTGTTGCCTGCAAACAACACCCATACCTCTGTGATATACAAATTTACTGCTGCACTCCTACATCATACCCTCTTCTATGATACATAGTTTGCACACGAAAGTTCTGAGACCTGCAATTTGACCTTCGGGTCCTCACGTCTCTTGGGGAACTATTGTCACCCCGTTTTGAAGCCCCTACGTCCGCTTTCCATATTTCACCATTTCTTGGAATCTCTTTCGCGCCTCCAATTGCATACTTACCCGAGTTTTTCGCTTGCAATTTCTCGGACAGGAGGAGTGGACTTCCAGTGTTCCTTGACCTTCTGTGATATATAAATTGCCTTCCGAATTCCTACGTCAAACCCTCTTTCATGTTACACAGTATGCACTCAAAAGTTTTGATCAATACAATTTGACTATCGGGGCCGCATGTCTCCTCGAGAACCCTTGTCAGCCTATTTTGAAGCCTGTACAACCGCTTTCCACGACCATTTCTTGCAATCTCATTGGTGGATCATTGGGTTGGCGGGTTCAGACAATTTCCAATTCCTAGTCGTTGTTATCTATGCTCGCCACCTTCGCACTTCCTTCCAAGTATATGCAATAAGTATATAAATTCTCCAAAAACATGCAGAAAATATCTTGCCAACAAATGGGATATTTATTACAGATGTGAATATATTATCCCTTCTTTTCTGTCTTCTATACTTAACCAAATTATCGTTTCTCTTTTCCCTGTACTTTATCTTTCTCGTCACTTAGTCATTTTTCTGAAAATGTCTAGTTGTGTGGGTTGGTGGGCTTGCGGGTTCACATTTGCAATCGTTCTTTTATATCATGATTCCAACCGATCGCTTCCCCATTCCATACCCAACCACTTCTCCGACCGCGTATTCTCAGGTAGGCGGGCTCTAGATTTCACTTCTATTGTTTCGTTACCTGCAAACAATACCCTAAATTCTGCGATATACAAATTTACAACCAGGCTCACATCATACTGTCTTTTGTATTATAGTCTACCTATCATGCCCTCTTTCGTGGTACACATTTTTCATTGAAAACTATTGGATCATGTTGTCATTGATGCCAATGGTTTGCCATTGATACCAATGGTTTGATTATTTGGGAGATTGTTGAATCATATGTAAATGGTTTGGTTTGATTGATGTCAAGTAATTGATGGATCATGCCCTTGATGAGAATGCTATATGTCCAAGTAGAAACCAATTGATAAAGATGGATCATGCCCTTGATGAGAATGTTATATGTCCAAGTGGAAACCAATTGATAAATATGGATCATTGATACGATGCAATGTCAATTGATTGTCTTATCATGGTTGATAAGATGCACAAATGGATGAACTCCAAAGTGGTCCCCTTATGGTGTAATCCCTCATGGTAAGACACTTTACGGAATGAGTTATCCTACGAGAATGGTTGGAGGAACCATGATTGTAGGTGTAATAATGAGATGAAGATCATTGAAGTTGTTGGTGAAACTATCCTAGATGGATAGTGCTTGTCATGCCATTTCCGGTGGTATGTGGAATGTTACATAACTCCTCACGGTTTGAGAGTTATGGCTCTACGAAGTTGAAGGACCCCCATATGATGGCTTGAAGCCCCAAAAGGTCAAAGAAGTCATAGTGCTTGAAAAGAAGAAATCATTATTTAAAAGTGACAAAATCAAGAAAGATTATTTAAATTATAAAATGAAGTGACAAAATCAAGAAGGAATATTTAAATGATAAAGTATTGAAGAACTTTCTATTCATGGAAAGTGGTTAACCCTAAAATAAGGAAAATAGGTTAATTGACCTAGAAATGGGTTAAGTAGCCTAAAATGGGTTAAGTGACCTAGAATATGAAAGTATAAATAAGAATCTATGATCTCTTGTAAATAGTACTTTTGGTGAGAATCCTTTTATGGATCGATCGAGAGCTTCTTATGAATATCTTGTGGAGTATTGATGGAGATCTTCTTGAGAGAGAATCCTATTGATGTGGATCTCTTGTGCATGATTAAAGATCTATTATGAGGAAGGGAGAGAGAGGAGGATCTCATGGACGCATCAAAGTTTTGGCAATGTCGGAGATCTTGATGACAAAAGTCTCGGATTCACAGAAAACCCTATTTTCTGATATCCATGCAGGTTGTATGTGTATAGGGTGCGTGTACACACGGGCTGACTGTGTACAGGGAGTGTGGAGTGGATAAAATCATGGAGACCTTTGTTTGAGCTGATGCCAAGCCCTTGGATGATGAGGCAGGTTCCAGATCTGCATTCTATGGACTCAGATCTATCACTGAGACACTGGTATGGTTACATAATTGTCTTGATGGATACTATTGTTTGTTGTGTTGTGAATGCTTAGGGAATTCTTGGTATGGCTTCTATGATGTGGCTCAGTTTGGTTGATTTGGTTGATGGAATTAGAAGCACTCTTGTGATTCAATAGTGACATGATTGCTATCGTATACTAGTTATTTATACATGATTGAGATAGCATTCATATTGATTTGTTGTGGAGCATGAGCAATCTATTAGAGAGCTTGGATGTGTTGTGACTAACTGTGGGTCAGTTTGGACAGTGGAAGGCAAAAGAGAAAGTAATTGCAAGTTGCAAAGGATCTAACCATGTGAAGAAAAGAAAAACCCTAAGTTGCTTAGAAGCACATGCTTGCTGCATTATACAATGGCCACATTTACACGTGGGTTGTAGTGAGCCAGGGCGCGTTCACACATGGGCTGCACTACTGAAAGGTAGCGTACCTATTGACAGATTGATATCTATTGAGGATTGTTGCCTCGTCTTAGTTGGTGCTGAGGGTGTAAGTTGAGTCTTGCATTATAGAGCTCGTGCTCTTGTAGAGTTGTACTCTATTCAGTTGTTGTTGATAAACCCCAAGGATTGTAGTCCGTAGTAAAAAGAAAATTGTACATACATCTTGTGTTCTTTGTGTTCATTGTGGTGATGACTTGTTGATGATATATTGTTGATATATGTTGC
>JZKD02S1673827.1:127596-137697 GCA_000966675.3 Picea glauca
CATCTGTGTCATTCGTGTTCCAGCATCTGTGTTCCAGCATTCGTGTTCCAGCATCTGTGTCATTCGTGTTCCAGCATCTGTGTTCCAGCATTCGTGTTCCAGCATCTGTGTCATTTGTGTTCTAGCATCTGTGTTCCAGCATTCATGTTCCAGCATCTGTGTCATTTGTGTTCCAGCATCTGTGTTCCAGCATTCATGTTCCAGCATCTGTGTTCCAGCATTCGTGTTCCAGCATTTGTGTTTTAGCACTTTACGTTTTCAGCATCTGTGTTCCAGCATTTGTGTTTCAGCACTTTATGTTTCAGCACTTTACGTTTTCAGCATCTGTGTTCCAACATTTGTGTTTCAGCACTTTATCTTATATGTTCCATCATGTCTTGTGCGTGCTCCATAACCAACCGATTTCCATCAATGACAATCCTTGACCCTTTTCGTCATCTCCTGTGTTGCAGCATTTGTGTCTGTGTTTCAGCATCTGTGTACCAACATCTGCGATTGTGTGTACCAGCATCTGCGATTGTGTTTCAGCTTCTGTTATAGCCATATCTCCAACAAAAGACCACTCTCAATTACCTCATTCACCTTGCTTGGGTATGCAAATTTTACCCAATTGTGGAGGTTTAGGTCTCCAACAAACATGTGACTAGTTGGTTGTTTTCTGGTGATCATTTCCAATAATGTAATGCCATAGCTATAAACATCTCCCTGGGTAGAAACCATTCCACTTGGTCCATATTCTATAGGAAAGACAACATTCATTAAATTTTACTCAATCAATGGATACAAATATTGTTAATAAGAGAAGAAAACTGAAAGGGATGTTTAAAAAAAACATACCTGGGGAAATGTAGCCAACGGATCCTCTTAAAGCAAGGGATGAAGCATGTGAATTAGTAGAGCTTCACCAATTAATCTTGCAATACAAAAATTTGTTACATGGCCTAACATATGCTCATCCAAAAGTACATTGCTAGGTTTTAAATCACAATGCACTACTTGCACAAAAGAATAATGATGAATATATTCCATGGCATGGGCCATCTATGGCAATGTATAATCGTGTTTTTAATGGAAATTCAAACACATCCTCACCATTGTTTTCATCTCTATTAGGATACAGATGCTTGTCTAAGCTCCCATTAGACATAAACTTGAACACTAAACCTTTGAAATGCAAGTTGGAACATGAGGTTATAATTTTCACCAAATTTCGATGTCGAACCTTTTGCAAGACATTGCATTCTACTTTAAAACTTTTGTCACCTTGGTCATTTTGCAACCGGAGAACCTTCAAAGCAACAAGTGTGCCATCATTCAAAATTCCATTATAGACTAACCCAAAACTACATGTTCCCATTAAGTTGGCTTTGGAAAATCCATTAGTCTCTATGTGAATCTCTTGATATGAGATCCTTTGGCACTCTCTTGAGACATGAATGTTTTGTATATTCATATTCCTTCTCCATAAGAATATTAAAACTAGACAACATAGTGTAAAAACAATAGCTCCACTCACTGGCAATAATACTCTTTTCACAATTGAAGGATGACCTCTTGGTGTTGGACAAGGAGATACATGGAATACTTGTGTTCCACAAAGGTTAGGATTTCCATTTAAGGACATGACAATTGATTGATTTGCAAAAACTCCTCCTTTTGGAATCCCCCCCGTGAGCTTGTTAAAAGATAAATTCAAATATTGAAGCATTTTCAATTTGTTGAGAGTAATTAGTATTGTCCCTGATAAGAAGTTGGAAGAGAGATCTAGGCTCATAAGACTTTGTAATTTTTCAAGTGAATCTGGAATAGAGCCTTGGAAGTAATTTCGAGATAAATTCAATGAAAATAGTTCAACACAACTTCCGAGTGTAGATGGAATGACTCCACTCAAGTGATTAGCAAAAATATCTATAGCTTGAGCCATTGCAATTTTACCAATCTCCTTGGGCAATGAGCCTTCTAATAAATTCCAAGACAGATTCAAATATAAATTTAGATTACGAAGGTCAACAATTTCATGTGGTATGCTTCCAATTATCATGTTGTGTGACATGTCGAGCAATTCCAAATTTGTACAGTTTCCTAAGTTGGAAGGTATGCTTCCTGATAATTGGTTGTGATGAAGGAGGAGAAATCTTAGTTGTTTAAGGGGTGCAAGGGAATTGATAATCTTCCCAGAGAGCATGTTTCTACTGATGTCCAAGAGACCGAGTCATTTTAACTGTTCAAATTCATTAAGTATGTCTCCTTGTAATTTGTTGTTTCCTAAATCTAATCTTTATAAATTTTTAAGGTTTCTTAAAGATGGAATGCTACCATTCAAAGAATTTCCAAATAAATTTAGATAGGTTAAGTCGCTAAGAATGCCTATATGTGGAGGGATTTTTCCTTCTATCAAGTTTTTTTCTAGTGTTAAGAAAGATAAATTGGTAGAAATTTTGCCTATGGAAAGGGGTAAGAATCCAGCTAGTTTATTGTCTCTCAAGTCTAGTTCATTTAGGTGGGAACAATTGGTAAGGGCTATAAGAAAAGGCATGGTTATAGAATTTCCACTACCAAGCTGATTAGACTGCAAGTCTAATGTTCCAAGGAGGGATAGCTTACCCAATTCTGTTGGCACACTCCCACTCAACATGTTTTCGTTTAGGAGGAGTGTTGTAAGTTTTGAACAATTTCCAATGGAATTTGGTATGTTTCCACTAAGTTGATTTCCCCATAAATAGAGCTCACTCAATTTAACCATATTTGTCAAAAGAAGCGGGAATGGTGCATGATAATTCATTCTCATAAAGGTAAATCATTTTGAGACTAGTGAGTCGACCCGATTCTTGTGGCATACTCCATGTGAGGTTGTTTATGCAAATTTCTAAGTCAACCAAAGTGGAGATATTTGACAAACAAGCGGGAATGGTACCTAATAATTCATTCTCATAAAGTTAAAGCATTTGGAGACTAGTGAGTCGACCCAATTATTGTGGCATACTCCCGGTGAGTTTGTTTATGCAAATTTCTAAGTCAACCAAAGTGGAGATATTTGACAAAGAAGCAGGAATGGTGCCTGATAATTCATTCTCATAAAAGTAAATCATTTGGAGACTAGTGAGCCTACCCAATTATTCTGGTATACTCACTGTGAATTTGTTTGTGTAGATTGTCAAGACAGTAAAAGTGGAGATATTTGACCAAAAACTGGGAATGTGGCCTAACAATTCACAATAACACTAGTGAGATAATTTTTTGCAATTTCTGAAATAATCAAAGCTGAGAGGTTTACGAAGAAGGAAGACAAATCTTACCTTTGAGGCTGTTTTCTCCTAATAAAAGCTATTGCAGATGTGAGAGGGAACCTAGCTTAAGGGGAATACTTCCAGTTAGATTGTTGTAAGAGAGCGCCAAGTGAACCAAATTTGTGAAATTGCAGAGATCAGTTGGGATGCTTCCCTCCAATCGATTGTTGTCTAACCTGAGCCTCTTCAAATGAAATAGGCATCCCAATTGACATGGGATATAAATGTGGAGTGCATTTCCAGAAAGATCAAGCATATGGAGAAAGGACAAATTGTCAAGGGAATGAGAAATGGCACCGTGCAGTTTCATGTCAGATAGGTCGATGGAGTCTATGTCCATGTGATGAAGGTTGCAGGTGATGGCAGTCCAATTGCAAAAGGGGACTGCGGGACTCCAGTTAGCCATGGAACCATGAGGATCAGTGGTTATTTCGTTCTTGAAAGCTAAGATCGATTGTCGATCATCGTGAAAAATGGAATGCGTAGAGGAGGAGGGAAAATGGGAGAGGAAAAAGAGAAAATGGAGATGAAAAGAAAAACATAAGAACGACATGGTGCTTGAAATACATAGAGATTGCAACATCTTCTCGAGATTATTTAAAACAGAGAGAGCAAAGAGGATAAGTGAAGTGTTATCTATGTGAATATTCTCATGACTATTTATAAACGGAAAGAGAGAGAGAGAGGGGTGTAATTATTTACAAAGAACATAAAGTTTAGGCATTGTGAAGACGATGCAGAGGCATGCAGAGACCAAAAAGTTTGGGCATGGTGGGGACGGGATGCACGATTGAGGGTAGTAAAGACAAAGAGGAGGTGTAATTATTCATCCGCTCGTCAATAGAAAAGCCAAGATATGTTATGTCTTGCCAGGGGCCAATATTATCCATCATGCACTAAGCCAATGATTGGCTTAGTGTATGGTTATATAATATGGTATTGGGAACCATGCACTAAGCCAATCATTGTCTTGGTGCATGGTGGATAATGCTTGCCAGGGGAGCACTACCAACTAGAAGACAAAATGGGCAGAAATAGCATTATGGATGGGAAGTTGAGGAGACAAGTACACTTATGTTTTCTCTATTATTCCCCACTCCACCTTCATATATGTTTTCTCTATTATCCCGCCACACCCACCCTCATATAATAGAGAAAACATATATGGGGGTGGGAGGAATAATAGAGAAAAATATTAATGTTTTCTCTATTATTCCCCCCACCTTCACCCTCATAATCTGTAATATGTTTTCTCTATTATTCCCCTCACCTGCACCCTCACCCTCATAATATGTATAGAGAAAACATATTATAAATATTTTGTTTTCTCTATTATTCCCCCACCTCCACCCTCACCCTCATAATATGTTTTCTCTATTACCCCCCCCATCCCACCCTTATATATGTTTTCTCTTTTATTCAACTTCCTTTTACTCTTAGTAAAGTTAGTGCTACTTATAAACTCATACACAACTACTAAGAAGGGATTCTTTGGTAGAGTAGTGAAAGAATATTGAGTAAATTCCTATGATGTAATTTACTAGATGTTTCAGAGAGCTAGACATTATTTTAATTTTTCCAATTATTGAGAGATAAAGATTTAGCATAGCCATTCATTGTAGGAGTTTTTACTTCAAGTTTCTTCAAATTATTGTCTATTATGTTTAATTGATTGTTTCATTGAGATTTTTCATATAATTGCTTCATTTTGATGTAATCCTATGTGTGTGCCACTTAAGATAAATGCCAAATGTTGTGAAAAATGATTTCCCCAAGTTGATCTAATGGAGAAAACTCTTTGTTTTCCATGGATGAAATGCCAAATGTTGTGAAAATGATCTCCCCAAATTGATATAATGGAAAAAACCGTTTGTTTGCCATGGATTACCCATATCATGGTTAGATGAGATTGGAGGATGAGGGAAACAAATATGAGTTATATTTTCTAATTCCAACCTAAGATTTCAATTGTTTTTCTAGAAATCAACATTCAATCTACTCATTAACCATTGTTTGAGTCGTTGATGAACCCCCACACACTTCACATTACATGTAATTCACATTACATGTAATTCACATTTTTTCATTAATTAAAGAAACCACAAATCCAATTGCCCATTCTATCCTTTACAACATTATTCTCATTCTTGTTAAATCATTCGCCTATAATTACCTTTATGAACACTAATGATCAAGTAGTTTTCCCTTAATAAATTGGTGTTTGAAAAATATATGTTTTTCACGCGAAAAAAAACAACTTCATTGTTATTCTTATTAGAATCAAATGAAACTTTCAATTTACAAAAAATGTATCTTCCATGAAATAGGAATGTTCTTTCTCCTTCTACAGATTTTACATGTGGATTCATAAGGTCACTTAAAGTAGCTTAAGCATATTTTAACTTGATATTTGTTTCTAGTTTGAACCACCTTATAAGATGTGTAATTTTCCAGATCTAATAGTAGATCCATTGTCGAGGTGTTCAAAAAAAACCATCCTAAAGTGTCACTGAGATCCTTTTTAGACAAGTTGTCCACTACTTTATTGGAATGTTTGTGGATATGCATAAAATTTATGGTCTCAAAACCTTTCTTTAATGTTTTGATCTTCTCCTTCCAATGACTGAGATAAATAAGATCCAAATTGGATTTGTCATTTATCCAGTCAATGGTGACCTTGGAATCGCCTACCACCTTTAGTTTTTTAATAGAGTGAAGTGTGGCAAGTAAAAGGATTCCCCACAGTCCCATCAACTCGGCTTGCATATTATTTCCTGTACCTCCAGCAAAATGTGCTCTGATAGTGTGTCTGGAGGAGATTTTTAGATAAATTCCTATGCCACACTTATCTTCTGCAGTTGCACCATCAAAGAAGCCAATTGGATTGTCATTGAAGTAGATTGGGTTCAGTAAAACCTCCAATTTGTCTTCTTCATCTTTGTAAGGATGTTCTTTAATGGATAGAAGAAATTTTTTATGTATCAAGGGATCATTTCTGTTCCAGTTATCAAACATAATTTTGTTTCTGAATTTCCAAATGTCCCACATAATCAGAAATGGAACATGTCTTAAATTTGGGAGTTTGAAGAACTAGAGTTTCAAGTTTTATTCAATGGTGGAGCTCTTCCATTCACTATCGATCCTCAGTGTTGTCAAGACATTGGCCCAAATGAGTTGAGAGATCTGACATTCTACAAAAAGATGTGTGACAGACTCTTCATCTTTTAGGCACAGGTCACAGACTGAAGAGCCAATGCCTCTTATTTTCTAGTAATTAATACATGTGAGGATATAGTCCTCTATGCATAGAAACATGAAGAAAATTAATTTGACTGTGATCTTTACCGACCAGATCGCTTTATGCCACCACTTCTCAACAGCCAAATAATTTGTATAAAGAATGGATTGATAAGCTAATCTGACAGTGACCTTACCTGTCGCATGGTTCCAAGACCAAATGAGCTTGTCATTTTCTGTGTTAAGTCGGATGTCACTGCTTCTCATATTTTTAACAAACCTATCCCAATCTATGCCAAGTGTATCATTTAAGCCTAGCTGATGGGAGTCCATCCACTTTTGACATGCTCCAGTTGAGTTGGTCATTGTAGCTTGTGCTAACGTGAATATGTGTTGGTTGTTTAATGACTGCAGGAGTGGTATAGAAAACTGAAAGAAATCATTGCATACAATGAAGGGGTTGCACCCAAGGACAATGCATTGATCTATCCCTATCTCCCATGCCATCCACCATTTGATGATCATTAGTTAATGCATCATATTTTTCCAGATAATGGAAGAGTTCTGGGTGGAGTGAGCATCCTTACGCAGCTAAGAGATAATATCTATTCCTTTTAGATATTTATTTTTAAGTATTGTGTTCCAAAGGTTTTTTTCAAAAAGACCTCTCCAATAGGATTTGGCAGCAAGAGATTCAACAAACCATGGCATGTGTTTAATACCCCATCCTCCAAACTGTTTTGGCTTTGCTAGATTTTTCCATTTAGTAAGGTGATATCCAGTGCCTTTCTTTCCTCCTTTCCAGATGAATCTACTGATCATAATCTGGATGCATTGGAGCATAGAAGTCGGAGCTTTCACCAGGCTAAGCCAATAAACTAGTATGCTTTGTAAAACTGAAGTTGCCAAGGTAAGTCTACCTCCCAACGAGAGCTAGCGATAGGTCCAATTCCCAATCCTTTTATCAATCTTATTGATTAGCCACATCCAATCACTAACTCTGTAATTGTTTGGTTTAAGAGAAAAACCAAGGTACTTCATCCCTTGGTCAAGGGTTTCAATTTTAATATTGTAGTCTGATAGAAGGTAGCACCTTAGAATTGGGTTGATATTCTGAGCAATAAAAATAGATTTTTGGTAGTTAATGATCATCCATTTTGCAGCACAAAAGTTGGATAGGATAGTTTTAATAGTCTTCCAGTATTCGAGTTTCTTGGAGCCCATGATGAGGATGTCATCAATAAACATAAGGTGAGAGATAAAGGTGCTTGCAGTGACTTTAAGTCCTTGAAAAGTTCTTGTCTCCACTACATGTGGCATCATTCTGTTGAGTTCTTCTATAACAAGAAGGGAAATCAAGGGTGACAGTGGGCATCCCTGATGAAGACCCCAATGGAATTTAAAGAAATCTGTAGGGATTCCATTCACAAGTACAGTCGTGTTGACTGAGGTAATGCAACCCATGATCCATTTAGTGACATTCCAATCAAATCCAATCTGGTCAAGTAGTAAATGGAGGAATTTCCAGCTGACACTGTCATAAGCTCTTTTTAAATCAAGCTTTAAGATGAGCGAGTTCAGTTTTCTCAACTTTACCAAGTGGAGACATTCTTGAGTGATGCCCATAGCATCAAAGATCAACCTATATTTCTGGAAGCCAAATTGTTCAGTGGAGATACAGTTGGCTAGTGTGTCTTTGATTCGGGAGGCAATAATCTTGAAAATGACTTTGTAGGTGAAGTTGCACAATGCAATGGGCTTGAAGTCATTAAAATTGGTAGGCTTATAGACTTTAGGAATAAGAGTGAAGAATGTTGCATTTAGAGCTCCAGGGATAATTCATGTGAGGTAGGACTCTTCCACATCTCTAAGTAAATCCATGCCCATAATCTCAAAGAAGTTCTGAAAAAGTTCTTGAGTCCATCCATCTAGACTAGGACTTTTGTCTTTGGGAATAATTTCAATAGTGTCTTTTAGCTCTATGAGTGTGATAGGTTTACCTATTGTCACATTGTCAGACTCCTTGAAGAAGCGAGGAACCGTCTTCAGTACATCAAGTTGTAAATCAATGTTTTCAGAATCAACGACTTTGTACTGTGATCTAAAATGATTGTAGGCCAGCTTGTGTAACTCAGAGTCGCTAGAAAATGATTTCCCTTCTGCATCAGTCAGGTCCCAGATAGTATTATTATTGCATCTCTGATTTGAAAACTTGTGAAAAAAGATGGTGTTCTTGTCACCTTTTTCAATCCAGGTCGCCCGGCTTCGGAGTCTCCAAGTGGATTTTTCAAGAGATAAAATCTCATTCTTCTTTTGTGATAGATCCTGAAGAGTAATCAAGTCCTCTACATCAAATAAATGGGAAGGACTATTGGAAAAGAGTGTAGTAATTTGTTGTTCTATGTGAGCCAGGTCTGCATTCATTTTCTGTTTCTTTTTTAATTGCCAGTTAATGACAGTCTGCTTTAGAAATTTGAGTTTTTCACATAGAAGAAGGATAGCAGAAGTATCAATCCACTACTATAAGTCTGCCTAGGTTGTGTGAACAAGTGAGATGAATTCGGGATATTCAATCCATGTGAAATTGAATTTAAAGGGTGTCGTCGATGACTGAGGGGGACCATCAATTTGTAAGCAAATCGACTGGTGATCCGATATCAGTGAGAAATCAACCCACGATCATAAATGATGGTGACCGTCAACCATCTTGGAGTCTAATAGAAATCAGTCTAGTCTTTTGGAGATACCATTGGACCCGGATCTGCCATTTCGCCAGGTAGGAGTAATGACTGAAGGTTGGAGATCAATAAGACCGGATCTATGGAGGAGAGAATCAATAAATTCTGTGAGTGGGTCAGTCCTAGAAGTAGCACCCCACACTTCATTTGCAAATAGGGTAAAGTTGAGATCACCCCCTATAATAAGGTTGTCTTCATGAGGAAGACCCAAATCAAAAGGTGTTTGCTAGAAGGGCTCGCGATCTTTGTAGGGTGCATAGCAGTTGAGAAGTTTGAAAGAGGATTTTGAGAGTTTAACCCTGCCATCCAATAAAATCCCTGCAGATGTACCAAGAGCTTGAAAATCAGCAACATTACGGTTCCAGCCGGTGAGAAGGCCTCCAGAGTGACCTAGAGAGTCTAAGGCAACAACGGACCAACGTCGAAGGCAATGTAAAAAGAGTTCTTTCACCTTGTTTCCGTGAACCAAAGTTTCTTGGAGAAAGACTATGTCCGGCTTAATATTAGAAAATAATATTTTAAGGGAAGCTAGCTTAGTGGGGCTTCAAAACCCATGGAGATTGAGTAATAAGAGGATCATTAAGAGACAATATTGGGTGGCAAGGGTGCTCTAAGGGCCGCAGGTGTAAGAAAGACGGGATCTAGAGCAGTGGAAGTGGTTAGTAAAGGGGGAGGCTCTGTAATAGTGAATCCAGCAAGCCCACCCTCTACTAAGCCTGGGGTTTTTTGGGAGGTCTGGTATGATTTTTCCTTATAGTAACATTGGATTGATCAGGGGGGAGTGAGGAAATAGTGTGTGACAGTGAGGGGGAAGGGGGAAATAGGTGTGAGTGAGAGGG
>JZKD02S1673827.1:137747-156421 GCA_000966675.3 Picea glauca
AAGGAAAGGAAGGGGGGAGGGTTCGCTAGTGCGGAATAGATCGAGACAGGTAGCAGGTTGTGCAGTGGCTCTAAGAGGATCTCGTGAGGGGTGGGCAAGGGCATCAGGGGGTGAGACCTCTTTAAGGGGAGTAGGTTTTGTAAAGGAGGTATCCAACTTATCCAGGAGTAGTCTCCAAATATCTTCAAAAATGTCAAGAACCCAAGATTCATTATCCTTTAAGTACATAATCTCATCTTCTGTGATTTTTAAAAAGGAAGGGAAGAAATCCTGCATCTTACGAAGGAAGGAGTCTTGTTCCAAGGATTTTGGAAGAGCTGGCCTAGTGTGGATCGTAGAGGATCTGGAGTGTGAAGTCTTGGTCGAAGGACAGTTGTTCCTCAGGTGCCCAGTCTGCTAGAAAATATGACATCAAAGGGGCTCCCTCCAATAGTCAATAGATTGTTTGAAGGTGTGTTCACCAACGTTGATTTCAATGGAATTTGAAAGGTCGAGTTCTAGGTCAAATTCAGCTAAGACCCAAGCTGCCCTTTTATCTGACCAGTTGAGTGAGTGGAGGTCGAAATAAATAAACTTCACAGCAATGTTAGCAACCACCTCCATGATTGGTAAGGACCAAATCTCGACCAGGAAGTTAAGTAGTATCATCCATAAGTTCCTTTTGTTGAAGGTACTGGTAAAGGGGTGGAAGCCAGGTGCCCAATGTTTTAGCATGATGACTCCTTTTTATAGTATCCAAGGAGAGTCTAGGATTAACTGAAGATCTACTTCAAATAGGAAATGGAAAATGTACCAATGGTTTGAGAGGTGGCTAATCCTTAGACAGTAACCAAGGATTGGTTTCCAAAAGTCTTGTACCCACAGAGAGAGGCGTGCTTTGTGCATCTTCAAGTATAAGAATTTCCTGACAAGCGCACACTTAGAAAGGCTAGTGATCCTGTCCCTAACGATATCCTTCACAAGAGTACAGACTGAGAGGGGTTGTCTCACCTTCCAGGTCTTTTTTTTACGATTAGATTAGCCTCTGGCTCCAGTAGATTTGTTTTGTCCAACTCCTTTGAGTGGCAGGGGTGGTCGAGAGGGGCAGGGGGAGGATGAGCTTGTATTGAGGCCTAGAAGAGGATCAGGGGAGGAGGGGCGGGAAGGAGGGCGGAGGTGGGGGTGGTCAGAGGGGGAGAAAAGTAGAGATATGGGAGGTGGCGTCGGGAGAAGGCTACTTGAATCTTCAGGGGAAATAATCTTTTCATCATAGTGGAGGTGTGGAACCAGATGGGGCATGAGAGACTACAGAGGAGAGGACTGAATAAGTCTAGTTGACGTGGAGGGATTAACCGGAGGTTGGCGTAGGATATCATAGATCCATTTATAGGTTTCATCTCTTTGGAACAGGTTGTCTTGTTCCCAAATGTCATCATCCTCTTCCCATAACAAGTCTACCTTGTCAGCCATGGAGAGGGTAAAATCCTGAGAGGGTCCTTGTAGACAGGAAGGTGAGGATTAGTAAAATAACTCGGGTATGGATGAGGGGGAAAGTCGCAGTTAGGAGGGTCCTTGTAGACAGGTTAGTGAGGATCGGGAAAATAACTAGGGTAGGGACGCAATGGAAAGCCTCAATAGTCCATAGTTCTCCTGTTGATCGAGGTACTAGTGTAGTGTGGAGCCACTAGAACAGACAGGGTGTACAATGGTAGGCAATGCGGGTTGAGTGTTGTGTACAATAATCACATAATCTCATCCTATAGATCCATGACTAGTAGGTGGATCATTGTCACCAAGTGATAGTGATCCCGGACTGTGGAAACCCTAGATCTCTCGCCATCTCACCTTTGCCAAGTGATTCTCTGTTTTCATACAATGATGTCTAAACTTTTTAAACTACAATATGTCACTTCCAAGGAATTGAACCTGGGTGAGGAGGGTAACATTCATTCCTCCCAACCACCCAAGCTACATCATATGCCATATTCAAACCTTATGTTAATTGCATAGTAGCGAGAATACATTCACTTTAATATGTTCAAATAATATAAATGAAGACCACATTGAAGCAATACATCTCCAATCTCTTGTATAGTGTGATTTCCCTATAATCATCCATATATATAAACATATAAATATATATTCTCACGGTTTTATTAAGAAACAATGTACAAAAAACAATGTTATTATATATATAAACATATAAATATATATTCTCATGGTTTTATTAAGAAACAATGTACAACAAACAATGTTATTGTTTGTGATTTTGGCTTGATTATGTTGAACATATAGAAGGTATGTTATTTTCTTTTAATAACATAAGTAGAGTGAACTTGTTTCATAGTTTGGCATTGGGTTAGACATTCTGAAGAAAGAAAGTAAATCAAGTTATTAAACTAAATACAAGCAAATCCACTCATTTTTGTTAATGAACAATGCTTGAGAAACATGATCTCAGTTTGACAGTGATTGCAGAGACACGCAATTTAGTTATGCGAATGAAGGATTAATGGTGGCAAGACAGACGATCCACGGGCCTACTATTTGCAGATCATATTGAGAGAATTGTGCATCTCTATTGTTGTGACATGTTTCAATGTGATTTTATACAAATTCAGAATAAACATCAAATGGTTATGGCTCATATCCAAGCAAATAAATTGACAAAATTAGAAGTACCTAGGCTACAGAAGTAAAACTTGTGGTAACACAAGATGATGAAATGATATGAGGTTGTCATTGATAGTATGAGGGGGGGCACACTAGTTCAATCGATTACCACTCACCTACAAAGTGTCACATGGTGAATGTAAACGCTAAAATAAAAGAATGACAAGTAAAAGGAACCCTAAAGGGGAACATTGCCAACAAGAAGACAAAATGGGAGAGAAAGATAACTACGAATGGGGAAATGAATAGATGAAGACACTTGGTCTTTCAGTTACTCCTAGTAAAACTTGTGCTACCTATAAACCCATGCAGAATGACTAATAAGGGGTTCTTTGGCAAAGTAGTGAAGGAATTTTGAGTAAATTCCTATGATGTAATTTACTATTTTGTTTCAGAGAGCTAGACACATTTGTACTTTTTTCAATTACCAAGAAATAAATATTTAGCATTTCCATTCATAGCTGGAGTTTTTCCTTCAAGTTTCTCTTGGGTAAATATTATTGTATATTGTGTTTAATTAATTGTGTGGTTGATATTTCTGTTATAATTGCTTCATTTTTATGTATTCACATGTGTGTTCCATTTAAGATAAATGGGAAATGTTGTGAACACCAATCTACCCAAATTGATCTAATGGAAAAAAAAATCTTTGTCTATCATGAACCATCTATATCATTTCCAAAGGAGATTGACAGATGAGGGGAAGGAATATCAATTGTATTTACTAATTCTAGCCAAAGATTTAATTTGTTATGCTAGAAATCAACATTTAAACTACTCGCTAGCCACTGTTTGAGTCATTGAGAAACCACACACACTTCACATTATATGTGATTCACATTTTTTCAATTAATTAAAGAGATCAAAAATCATATTGCCCATTCGATTCTTTAAAACATTATTCTCATTATTGTTAAATCAATATCTTATAATTACCTCATATCCTAGCTTGTGAACACTAGTGATCATGTCGTTGTCAAATCAATTTCTTATAATTACCTCAATTCCTAGCTTGTGAACACTAGTAATCAAGTCGTTGTCCCTTAGCAAACTAGCATTTGAAAAAGATATGCATATGCCTTATTCAAGCCATATGTTATTCACACAGTAGCGAGACTACATTCTGATGCAGGAGCATCGCTCACTCATCAAGCGAGCCAACGCATGGAGCGGAAAAGAAAGTTGGACAGTGCCAGCACACATTTTGAATACCTAGGAAGTTGTTGCGCCGCTCTTTAATGAAGGCATTCATAAAGAAGCGCACTTGTATTGTAAAGGGGACCTTGAGCCTTTAAGCTCTCGTCCTTAGTAGATAGGAAGGCATTTAATAGACTTAATGTTGTTAGATAGGAATTTAATTGTAGATTTGATAGTTTCAGTTTTCAAGAGGGAAAACGGATATAGACACCCTCCCTTTGTATATTGTAACATTAGTATTCAGGAGCAAGAAGAGAAGATCAGAGCAGAGAATTGTCTGAAGAACACCCATGTACAGAGATTGAATTAATAGGAGAAAAGCTTAGATTCAATTCCATGGTTATGTGTTATTTCTCTGTGTGTTGATGTTATGCTAGTGAGTATTTTCTTCCTGTTATGCACTTGCTTTTATATGCTGTGTATGTGATTTCATGGTGGATTCGAAATCTGAGGAAACGAGTGAATAAGTTTCAATTATTTCTCTAAGTGAGCTAGAGAATTCCTACAAGGAGTGCAGTTGAAATTGTCCGCAAGGAGTGCATGACTGCAGGGTTTTACTTGGAGATAAATTTTGTTTCCATTCATCTCAGAAGTGCAGGATTGGCACCGGAGCCGTGCAAGGCATGCGCAGGCTAGACGTAGACTCAGGGTTGCAATTCTAAGCTAAGGGAGTGGAAGATTTCTGCTGCAGGAGTGCGCAGAATTGAAGAGTTTCAATACTTAGTCGTATTCGGAGCTTTGCCACAAGGAGTGCGTGCAATAAGTCCTCACAAAGCCTTGTGAAGCAAGGGTAAGCTCGGGAGAGATAGGCCAAAATTTCACGGAAGGAGAATTGAAGGAGTGTCGTGAACGCCTACGAGAAGCTCTGCAGGTTGGCGAGTGAATGAACAAGGTCCCACAGAGAGAACGTTCATTTCTTTTCGCAAGAAATATCCACGGAGAGATGGACGGTTGAAATATCCTAGAGAGATTTCACGAGGACCCGAGATCCGCCAGATCGTGCAAAGGTGCACGGAGGTTACAGGGTGAGCATTAGAAGCTTGAAGCTCAGGAGGAAATAGCGTCGTCGATTTGGAATCGTTGGATTGGCGTGTGCCATCGCATATCAGTGTATCGCGAGTTGGAGTACCAAGTTGCTGGAGTGGGAGCAGCGATATCGCGAAGAGCGATACTCCGACAAGATCTGAGTCGTTGATCATGGGAGCACATGTCAGGGAATCCCAATATCTCGGGGTTCGGGGAATCGGTGTTCTCGACGTCAAGGAATGCTTGCATCGCGGATTCATGATCCATGAAATCCCGACGATGATGTGGCAGTGTGGGACCACGAGGTTTAGTGGAGTACAGGTGGCGCTGTATCAGAGTTTGAGGAAAAGTAAGTCCCGAGTCCATCAACATCCGGACTCGCGATATTGCGAGTTCCGAAATCCCTAGAGAAAGATAGAAGGAAGATGACCCCAGTCCACACGTACATTGGAGAATCGGCACATCGGGGTTCGGGGATTGTAGTTTCAATTTGTTGGCATCGAAAGTAGTGATTTCCCAACAGGGAGGAGTTCCGATAGTGGATGGAAGTCAACGTTGACTCATATCAAAATTCGGGGAATTGTGAGGTGAGAAACACGCGACCACCGGAATCATGAAATCGCGAAGTCCGATTTCCCGATTGGTGACGGGAGCTCAGAAAAGAGTTGTTGTGGGTGAAGAATTCCCAACAGGGAATTAGAAGGACACTTTAGCTCTTCGGGCCAAAGTTAGAGAAGGTCCTGGTGGAAGTGGGACGCGCGGGTGGTGCGTGCTATGTCAGAGTGGAATCAGAGCGGGAAGTCTTTTCTTTCAGTAGCAGAGAAAAAAATACATCATGACACCTAGAAGGGAAAGGCAGTCACCTGGTCCAGAGGACAGGGATGCGCGAAGAAGAGGTAGGCCGGTAGGGAATCCAGAAATGGAGTGCCAAATGAGAGATCTCCGAGCAAGACTCGAAGAGATGGAAACAACACAAAGACGCGGAGCTGGTGCTAGGGATCTTAGTGATTCTGAGGTTGAAGAGGAAGCTGGACATGTAGAAGAAGTTGCAGCAGAAGATGCATCGACCGAGAAATTGATCAAAGCCATAGCCAGGATGGGTGCGAAGGTGAAAATGGACATTCCAGTCTACAAGGGAAGCCTGGATGCAGAAGAGCTATTGGACTGGATCCGAGCTCTTGACACCTACTTCAACTATGAAGAGATCGAAGAGGACAAGAAAGTCAGACATGATGTCACCCGGTTGAAGGGACATGCAGCACTGTGGTGGGATGAGCTACAGGGAGATAGACGTTCCAAGGGAAAACAAAAGATCAAGAGCTGGGACAGGATGATCGCTAAGATGAAAGCGAAATTCATCCCCAGGGACTACCAGATCACACTGTTCAGGCGAATGTAGAACCTGAGATAGAAACTAATGATAGTCAAGGAATATACTGAAGAATTCTATCGACTGAACATCAGAGCAGGTCATAGGGAGAGTTATGATGAGAAGGTGGCAAGATACCTGAATGGTTTGAGATATGACATTTAGGATGATTTAAGCATGGTTACCATCAGGACAGTTGAGGATGCTTACCAAATGGCTCTGAAAGCCGAGGAGAAGCTGAGCCGCAAGCAAGGATAGCAAGGGCGAGGTAGAAGTCAGCCTAGAGGCAAGGCAGTTTCCCAGGAGAAATACCAGAAGCCCAAGGAGGAATGGCAAAAACCTCAGGGTAAGGTTGAGAGAGGTGGAACCTCACAGCAGAGGCAGCCACAACCTAAACAGAGAAAACCACAGACTGATCAGCAAGGAGGTTATGCTGATGCGAACACTCTTCCTTGTACTAGAGGTCGGGGTAGAGGAAGAGGAGGAGTGATCACATGTTTTACATGTGGGAAGGATGGGCACAAGTCATTTGAGTGTCCATAGAAAAAACAAGCTGGAGGAGAAGCTCACATCACTGAGGCACAGAGGCGTGATGTTGAGGATGAAGACACCGGAAGTGGAAAGTCACTGACGGTACACAAAGTTCCGTTAACACCCGAGAAGGAGGTGGAGGACACCGCTCAGAGGACTAGACTATTCAGGACCACGTGCAAGACCAAGGGATGGAAATGCAAGGTCATCGTGGACAGCGGGAGCACCGATAATCTCATTTCGATCGAGATGGTGGAAAAGCTAGAGCTAGAGACGACCAATCACCTGAGTCCATACAAGGAATCATGGCTACAGAAAGGACACCAGGTAAGTGTTATGAAACAATGCTTGGTTGAATTTAAAATGGCTGAATATAAGGATAAGATCCTATGTGATGTTATTCCCATGGATGTATGTCATGTATTGCTGGGTAGACCATTGCAATATGACAGAAATGTTGTTCATGATGGGAGGATGAACACATACACATTGGAGAAGGACGGGAGAACACCCAGGTTGCTTCCGATAAAGGATAAGGAGGTGAAGCCGGAAGTGAGCAACATGATACTTCTCATGAGTGGGAAGGAGCTTCTCATAGAGATAGAGAAGAAGGAAGATCCACAATTCTTTGTGGTCAGGAAACCAAGAATTTTCCTGACTAGCACAAGAGTGGATGACTTGCTAGATGAGGTTCAGGAACTGCTGGGAGAGTTCGCTGACATCATCATGGATGAACTACCTCATTCGTTGCCACCGATAAGGAGTGTGAGTCATCACATAGACCTCATACCTGGAGCAAGTTTGCCAAATAAAGTCGTGTACAGGTTAACGCCACAAGAGAATTAGGAGGTCAAGAGGCAGGTACAGGACTTGCTGGATAAAGGATTGGTTAGGGAAAGTTTGAGTCTGTGTGTCGTTCTAACAGTGCTAAGTTTGAAGAAGGATGGGGGCTGGAGAATGTGTACAGACTCCAGAGCGATCAACAAGATTACCATCAGGTACAGATTTCCACTACCAAGAATGGACGATCTGATGGATTGCCTAAGTGGGGAAAATTATTTTTCAAAGATTGATCTCAAAAGCAGATATCATCAGATTCGCATGAGAGAGGGTGATGAATGGAAGACGACATTCAAGACAAACGAGGGTTTGTACGAATGGCTGGTCATGTTGTTTGGCTTGACAAATGTGCCGAGCACATTCATGAGACTGATGAATGAAGTCCTGATGGAATTCATCAGGAAGTTTGTAGTTGTATATCTGGACGACATACTGGTTTTCAGTAAGACCAAGGCTGAGCATTTAAAGCATTTGGCCATTGTGATGCGAAGACTGCAGTAGGAGAAGCTATTGGTCAACATGAAGAAGTGTTCCTTCATGAAGACAGAACTCATTTATTTGGGCTTTGTAATTTCGGAGAATGAATTGAAGATGGATCCTGAAAAGGTGGAAGTGATTAAGAATTGGCCATCACCGAGAAATGTTTTCGAGGTGAGGAGTTTTCATGGTTTGGCTAGTTTCTACAGGAAATTCATTAGGAATTTTAGTGGAATTAGTGCCGTGATGATGGACACAGTGAAGAAGTGACACAAGACTTTTCACTGGACAGCAGAGGCTGAAAGGATCTTCAATCTGTTGAAGCAGAAGATAACAGAGCAACCGGTGTTGGTGTTGCCTGATTTTTAGAAGACATTTCAGGTGAAATGTGATGCGAGTGGGTATGCCATAGGAGAGGTCTTGAGTCAGGATGACAGGCCAGTTTCATATTTCAGCGAGAAGATGGATGATGCAAAGCTGAAATACTCCACATATGATAAAGAGTTTTATGCCATCATACAGGCCTTAAAGAAGTGGAGGCATTACTTGGTACCCAAGGAATTTGTATTGTACAATGATAATCATGCATTGCAGTTTGTGAGTCAACAGGAGAAGTTGAACCAGAAACATGCAAAATGGGTAAAGTACATGCAAAATTTCACGTTTGTGATTAAACACATTTCAGGAACTGCTAACAAAGTGGCTGATGCTTTGAGCAGGAAATGTTTGTTGTTGCAGGAGTTCAAAGTCAAGACCTTGGGTTTTGAAAATCTGAAAGACATGTATGCAGGGGATGCATATTTTGCAGAAGCATACGAGGCAGCTAAGAATCCAGTTCTCAGAGACCGGAGCCCGTGGATAGATTACATGATTCAGGATGGGTTGTTGTTTTGGGGCAATCAGCTATGTATTCCAATTTGATCCATGAGGGAGAATTTGGTGAAGGAAAAACATAGTGGTGGATTAGCAGGGCATTTTGGCCATGACAAAACATTCGCGAAGCTGAGCGAATCGTATTTTTGGCCGGGCATGCAGGCAGATTTCAAGAGGTTTGTGGACAGATGTCGAATTTGTCAACATTCGAAGGGCCAAAAGCATAATGTCGGGTTTTATCAACCATTGCCCATACCTGAGAGGCCATGGGAGGCGATCAACATGGATTTTGTATTGGGTTTGCCGAGGATGCAAAGAGGGGTTGATTCCATCTTTGTGGTGGTGGACAGGTTTTCTAAAATGGCACATTTTATACCGTGTCAGAAGACGAGCGATGCGACCCACATCGCAAACTTGTTTTTCAAAGAAATCGTCAGACTGCATGGATTACCGAGAAGCATAGTCTCGGAAAGGGATACAAGGTTCATAGGTCATTTTTGGAGGACGTTAGGGAAGAAGCTAGGGACTAACTTGGCGTTTAGTTCAGCTTACCATCCGCAGACGGACGGACAGACTGAGGTGGTCAACAGAAGTCTTGGATACTTGCTGAGAAGCTTGGTGACAGAACACCATAGCAGCTGGGACAACATATTGCCACAGGCAGAATTTGCATACAACGATTCTGTGAATCGGAGTACAGGAAGAAGTCCATTTCAGATTGTGTATGGGACACAACCGAGGGGAGTTTCTGAAATCAGGGAGTCAGAACAGACTGCAACTAGCAGCGCGAGAGCAGAAGAATTCACTGAGGCGATGGAGGAACTTCACACGAAGGTGAAGCAGCGACTGCAGAAGTCAAATCAAGAGTATAAGCGCAGAGCAGATCAACATCGGAGACAGCTTCAGTTCGAAGTTGGCGATATTGTTCTGGCACATTTGAGGAAGGAAAGGTTCCCAAGGGGAACATATAACAAGCTAAAGATGAAAAATATTGGGCCATGCAGAGTCCTGAGAAAATTTGGAGAAAATGCTTATGAGATTGAGTTGCTGGATGGCATCGGGATATCTCCGATTTTTAATATTTCAGATTTATACCCATACAGGGCTAGAGAAGCAGAGGCTGGAATGGAGGAACCGGTGATCCAGTGGAAGAAACAACTACCAGTCGCAGAAAAGATGCAAATGGAGTGCATACTGGACAAGCGAGTGGGAAAGAAGACTAGGCGGAAGTAGTATTTTGAGTACCTGGTAAAATGGAAGAATCACCCAGTGGAGGATGCCAGCTGGGAAATAGAAGCAATAATTCGGAAACATGGGTAGACCGTACAGGAGCTCATGGACAGGAGCCCGTGAAAGTTTTCAAGCCGAGGAGTATGATGCAAGAGCATCGCTCACTCATCAAGCGAGCCAGCGCATGGAGCAGAAAAGACAGCAGGACAGTGCCAGCACACATTTTGAATACCTAGGAAGTTGTTGCGTCGCTCTTTAATGAAGGCATTCATAAAGAAGCACACTTGTATTGTAAAGGGGACCTTGAGCCTTTAATCTCTCGTCCTTAGTAGATAGGAAGGCATTTAATAGACTTAATGTTGTTAGATAGGAATTTAATTGTAGATTTGATAGTTTCAGTTTTCAAGAGGGAAAACAGATATAGACACCCTCCCTTTGTATATTGTAACATTAGTATTCAGGAGAAAGAAGAGAAGAGTAGAGCAGAGAATTGTCTGAAGAACACCCATGTACAGAGATTGAATTAATAGGAGAAAATCTTAGATTCAATTCCATGGTTATGTGTTATTTCTCTGTGTGTTGATGTTATGCTCGTGAGTATTTGCTTCCTGTTATGCACTTGCTTTTATATGTTGTGTATGTGATTTCATGGTGGATTCGAAATCTGAGGAAACGAGTGAATAAGTTTCAATTGTTTCTCTAAGTGAGCCAGAGAATTCCTGCAAGGAGTGCAGTTGAAATTGTCCGCAAGGAGTGCGTGACTGCAGGGTTTTACTTGGAGATATCTTTTGTTTCCATTCATCTCAGAAGTGCAGGATTGGCACCGGATCCATGCAAGGCGTGCGCAGGCTAGACGTAGACTCAGGGTTGCAATTCTGAGCTAAGGGAGTGGAAGATTTCTGTTGCAGGAGTGCGCAGAATTGAAGAGTTCCAATACTTAGTCGTATGTAGAGCTTTGCCGCAAGGAGTGCGTGAAATAAGTCTTCACAAAGCCTTGTGAAGCAAGGGTAAGCTCGGGAGAGATAGGCCAAAATTTCAAGGAAGGAGAATTGCAGGAGTGTCTTGAACGCCTGCGAGAAGCTCTGCAAGTTGGCGAGTGAATGAACAAGGTCCCATAGAGAGAACATTCATTTCTTTTCGCAAGAAATATCCACGGAGAGATGGATGGTTGAAATCTCCTGGAGAGATTTCACGAGGACCCGAGAGCCGCCAGATCATGCAAAGGTGCGCAGAGGTTACAGGGTGAGCATTAGAAGCTTGAAGCTCAGGAGGAAATAGCGTCGTCGATTTGGGATCGTTGGATTGGCGTGTGCCATCACATATCGGTGTATCGTGAGTTGGAGTACCAAGTTGTTGGAGCGGGAGCAGCGATATCGCGAAGAGTGATACTCCGACAAGATCTGAGTCGTTGATCGTGGGAGCATGTGTCAGGGAATCCCAATATCTCGGGGTTCGGGGAATCGGATTTCTCGACGTCAAGGAACGCTTGCATCACGGATTCGTGATCCGCAAAATCCTGACGGTGACGTGGTAGTGTGGGACCACGAGGTTTAGTGGAGTACAGGTGGCACTGTATCGGAGTTCGGGGAAAAGTAAGTCCCGAGTCCATCAACATCCGGACTCGCGATACTAAGAGTTCTGAAATCCCTAGAGAAAGATAGAAGGTGGATGACCCCAGTCCACACGTACATCAGAGAATCGGCACATCGGGATTCGGGGATTGTAGTTTCAATTTGTTGGCATGAAAAGTAGCGATTTCCCGACAGGGAGGAGTTCCGATAGTGGAGGGAAGTCAACGTTGACTCATATCGGACTTCGGGGAATTGTGAGGTGAGAAACACGCGACCACCGGAATCGAGAAATCGCGAAGTCCGATTTCCCGATTGGTGACGGGAGCTCAGAAAAGAGTTGTTGTGGGTGAAGAATTCCCGACAGGGAATTAGAAGGGCACTTTAGCTCTTCGGGCCAAAGTTAGAGAAGGTCCTAGTGGAAGCGGGACGCGCGGGTGGTGCGTGCTGAGTCACATTCACTTTCATATGTTCAAATAATATACATCAAGACCACAATGAAGAAATACACCACCAATCTCTTGCATCGTATGATTTATCTATTGCCATCCATATATATAAACATATAAATATATATTCTCATGGCTCTATTAAGAAGCAATGTACAACAAGAAATATTATTATTTGTGATTTTGTCTTGACTACTCTAAACATACAAAGGATATGTTATTTTTTTGGAATAACATAATTAGAGTGAACATGTTACATAGTTTGGCATTGAGCTAAGCATTCTAAAGAAAGCAAGTAAATCAAGTCTTGAAATTGAATACACCAGATCCATTCATTCGCATTAATGAAAAGTTCTTGATAAACATGATCTTAGTTTGATAGTGATCTAAGTTTCTCTTTCAAAAATAGTCGATTTCAAAAAATAATCACTCAAATGGGAGCTCTGGACGTGAAGATATCGTTGATTCAAAATCAACCATTTTTTAGGGCCTTTGTGATGGAGGCAAGACTGCAGAGCTCATTACTTTTCACAGGGTGTTGAAATTGCTACCGGATTAGTGCCATTGGATATAGAATTTTAAGATCTTTATTTTGGTATATTATATGTGTTTTTTCATGTAGATTTTAACCTTGTACAATTATTTACTGCAAACTGATTTTCAATAAAAGAACAGAAAATATACAATGGAAAATACACACATTACACAGATATTTTTCCCCTGGAAACCCAAACCGGTAAAACCAACATATTCTATATTCATTCATAACTTACATTGTTTACAATACAATATACATATAGGATCCAACGACATCCAAAACCCTAATCCAATGACCTAGATTAGTCAACAACCCTAATTCCTTAACTAGAAATAGAAAACCATTAGTGGAAAACCATGTGGCAAAAAAATGCCTATAAATGGAAACAAAAATCGACGACTACCCAAAAATGGACACGAAAACCAAGGAAAAAATTTTTGGGGGTGCTGCCCCCGAACCCCCACACAGAGCAAAAATGCCCATAGATCCTCTACACCAAGAGAACTTCTCAATGCTCATATATTTTGTTAATGAATCTGCAACATTCTTCAAAGTGTCCACCTTCTTTTCTTCAACCATGTCTCTCACAAAGTGATATTAAACATCAATATGCTTTTTCTTTGAATGATAAGTCGGGTTCTTCACGAGAAAAATTGCACTCTGAATGTCACAGTCTATCCTTACAGCTTGTTGTACCAACCCAATACATGAACACAATCTTTGTAACCATATTGCTTCCTTCCTTGCATGAGTGGTTGATATGTATTCAACTGTTGTAGTTGAAAGTGCCACTTCATACTGTCTTTTTCTCATCCAATGGATTTCTCCTCCAAACAAGTTAAACACATACCCGCTTGTAGATCTCCTACGATCCAGATCTCCAGCTCAGTCTGCATCCACAAAGCCATATATGTCCAACACTATGTCCAATCCTAGCCTTCCTTCATAGCACAATCCAGAGCTAGAAAAGCCACACAAATACCTGAAAACCCTCTTTACTGTTGTCCAATGTTCCTTCACTGGTTTTGACATATACGTGCTAAAAAATCCCATTGCATGTGCAATATTCGGTCTAGTACAAACCAGTGCATACATCAAACTAACAATCACACTCGCATATGGAACATGAGACGTTTCCTCCTCCTCTTCCTATGTCTTGGGACACTAATCTGCCGATAAATTTACTCCTATAGGAATAGGGACCCTGACTGGTTGACATTCCTGCATATTAAAGCTTTGCAATATTGTCTCCACATATTTTCTCTGATTTAACCAGAGTTTCTTATTTTTCCTATCTCTTTTAATTTCCATGCCCAAATTGAAATTTGTAGCACCAAGATCCTTCATGTCAAATTTAGAGGACAACTGAGTTTTCACATCCTGGATAATCTTCTTGTTGTTTCCTATCAACAACATGTCATCCACATACAATACCAAATAAATCAAATGATCACCAATTTATTTAAAATAAACACAATGATCCTCTTTACTTCTTGTGAAGCCAAGTCCCATCATATAAGTATCAAATTTTTTATACCACATCCTTGGTGATTATTTTAAACCATATAGGGACTTTTGCAGCTTGCATACCAGCTCCTTTCCCTTCACAGCAAAGCCTTATGGCTGCTTCATGTAGATTTCTTCTTCCAGATCCCCATGTAGGAATGTTGTCTTCACATCCATTTGTTCTACTTCAAAATCAAACACAACAACAACTGATAACAAAAATATAATAGAGGTTAACTTGGCAATAGGAGAAAAAATCTCACCAAGATCAATTCCCTCAACCTGGGAATAACCCTTTGCTAGTAACCGAGCTTTGTATTTCTCCACTTTTCCTTCTGCATTCAACTTCTTTTTAAATGCCCATTTGTTGCCAATGGGATTTCTTCCATTTGACAACTCCACTAGATCCCATGCCTCATTCTTATCCAAGGTTGCCATTTTTTCAACCATGGCCTTTTTCCAGAGTTTTCCATCCTCTGAATCCACTACCTCCCTAATAGTTATAGGATCATCATCAGTAATAGACAAAGCAAAATTTGAACAGGAATCAGGTGGAGTATACCTTTCCAATAACCTTTTTTCCCACACTAATCTCCTCAATACTAGAGTATGAGGATCTTCTTCTTCTTTTTCATGTTCTTATATAGAGTCTGATTCAACATCCTTTGGCTCAAACTCTATTTTATCTGGTTCTTCCTTACTTGGTAGGAATTCCTATTTGACAACATCCTTTATTTCTCTAAATACCACATCTCAGCTATACACAACCTTCTTAGTTTCTGGGTTCCAAAGCTTGTAACCTTTGAGACCATATTTATACCCAATAAAGATACACTTTTCAACCTTCTTATCTATCTTACTCATGTTTTCCTTTGGAACATGAACATAGGCCTCACAGTCAAATACCTTGAGATGTGTGAGAGAAGGTTTCTTACCAGTCCATACCTCTTGTGGAGTCTTTTCATCTAGTGATGATGAGGGTGATCTGTTGACCAGGTAACATTCAATACCCACTGCCTCTGCCCAAAAATCTTACCCTAACCCGACACCATTGAGAATGCACCTTGATTTTTCCATCAGCGTCCTGTTCATTCTTTCTAAAAATCCATTCTGTTGAGGTGTATATGGAGTAGTCTTCTTCCTTTCTATACCGCACTTCTTACAGAATTATTCAAATTCATTTCCATAGAACTCTCCACCATTATCTTTCCTCAAAAACTTAATTATTGTCTCTATTTGATTCTCAACAAGAGCCTTAAACTCTTTAAACTTGTCAAAGACTTTAGATTTCTTCCTAAAGAAATATATCCAAGTATTCCTTGAGAAGTCATCTATAAATGAGACATAGTACACATATTTTCCCAATGATGAAACCGACATAGTTCCGAAGACATCATTGTGCACTAGCTGTAAAATTACTTCTGCCTCGTTGCACCAGAGGGGAATCTTACCCGATTCAGTTTCCCATATACACAATGTTCACAGAAATCAAAATCCAGAGAGGAGTTAGACATACCTTCAACCATACCTTTACTGTGTAGTAGTCAAAGACCCTTCTCTCTGCTATGCCCCAATCTTTGATGCCATAGCATAACCTTTTCTCTAGAGACTATAATATTTTTTTCTTCTTCTGATCCAATATCAGGAACAATGGAACTATTACACCCATCACTAATAGTGCTTCCTTGCAGCTTATACAAAGTTCCAATCCGAAATCCCTTCAGCAACACCATTTCTCCTCGAACCATCCTGTAGGTTTCTTTTTCAAATACCGTTTTTACCCTTGCATCATCCATTTTTCTTACATAAATCAAATTTATGGCCAATCCTAGGATGTGAAAAACACCAGGAAGTGTTCTAATTCTTCCATATATGAGCCTCAACTTGACTTTTCCTCGTCCTATGATTATGATTGTCGATTCATCACCTAGGAAAACATTACCTCCATCATACCTTTCATATTCACATAACCACTCCTTGTGGGGAGTCATATGAAAGGATGCACCCAATTCAACCAACCATGCCTCATGATCTACATGTGTGCATGAAGAAGCCAAGTACACATTCCCTCCTTCCTTGGAGGTATTTTCTTCTATAGAGGGAGCACCTTCAGATCCCTTCACTTTCTCAATGCTTTTGGATCTACATTGCTTCTTGAAGTTCCCTTCTTTTCCACATCTCCATCCTATCTTTACAAACATTTCGGGAGATTTAGATCTACCCTTAGACTTAGATCTCCCACTTGAGGACTTAGATCTATTTCTATCATGGGAGAATCCTCTTGCAAATACTACATCTGTGCTATGTCCTTCCATGTTCTTCTGTCTCATATCCTCTGACAACAAGGATGAGACCACATCATCAAAACTCAAGGTAGTTGTATTACTACCTATGGCCACAACCAGACTATCCCATGAGTCTGGTAAAGAACACAATAAACTGATACACTTATCTTCATATGAAATTTTAATCTCAACGGATAATAACTGAGTCACCACAGTATTGAAAGCGTTCAGATGCTCTGGCATAGAGTCTCCATCTCTCATCCTCAGGTTATACAACTTATTCTACAAGAAAATTTTATTTACCAGGGACTTAGACTGATACAAGTTCCCCAACTTATTCCAGAACTCCTTGGTTGTAGATTCCCCTGAAACATTCAGTAATACTGAATCTGAGAGACACAATCGAATTGTGCTTTTATCCTTCCAATCCAACTTTTTCTATTCATCTTTTGACGTTCCTGTAGGTGCGGTACCTAGATCCATCACGATCCACTAATATCTGTCTACCAACAGATCTTCCATCTTGAGCTTCCACAGCTCAAAACATTTCCCATTAAATTTCTTGATCTCTATTTTCGAACTGCTCACCATTTCTTTTCACTTGAACAATCAATATCGTTGATCTCCCATTGTAACAAGGATTATCACAGTCCCAAGCCAAACCTATGAACACAAAGACGTCCCCCTTAAGCCAATAATTTCTCTTATACCAAATGTAGATTTTAACCTTGTACAATTATTTATTGCAAACAGATTTTCAATAAAAGAACGGAAAATATACAATGGAAAATACACACATTACACAGATATTTTGACCCTGGAAACCCAAACCGGGAAAACCATCATATTCTATATTCATTCATAACCTACATTGTTTACAATACAATATACATATAGGATCCAGAGACATCCAAAACCCTATTCCAATGACTTCGATTAGTCAACAACCCTAATTCCTTAACCGAAAATTGAAAACCATCAGCGAAAAACCATGTGCCAAAAAACCGCCCATAAATGGACATGAAAACCGAGGGAAAAAAATTATGGGGCGTCGAATCTCTTCAACCCCCCCTCTTACCCCTCTATGTGTCTGACGTAACATAGACATTAATTCTCTCCATGTAAAGAATATAACACAAACCCAACATTTTCAATGGATATTCACTCTCAAATAATCTTATCCCTCCAGACAATGATCAAACTTTTCAAAAGATGAAACTTTTCAATGGATATTCACTCTCAAATAATTATATCCCTCCAAACAATTGTTAAGCATGCTAGAGCTAGAGGCGTCTTGGGTTGGGTGACCACCTGGGAAGTCCTGGTTACTGGGTGCAAGCCCTGGAAGTGATGATTGATGCTATGCGATTCATTTCATTGGTTTCAATCCCATTTCTTCAGCCCTGTGAGCATCACCCGATGCAATGAGTGCTAAGTGGACTATTCAAATCATGAGAATTATTGGTCAATTGCGACTAATACTCATGGATATGGGTCATAGATTAATGACTTACACTACGCAGTTAATCCCAAAAATAATATCTGAGATCAACGACATTTACAAAATGTCTGAATATAATCAAGAAATATATGCTTGGTATGATTTTGAGACCAATTGTGATGATTTGTATATGGACAGTTGTCATTTTTGGGATGATAACTATTTTCATCTTTTATTTGATGACTCTACTCCACCTTCTATAGATAACATCAATGTGACAAATCAGGAGCCAATTATGATTATCAGTGTCCCTCCTACATCTTCTACAATGGCATTATTGCTTATATATTTAGCTACAACCCTTACCCACTATGTGGATATATCTTCTTATTTGGATCCACGTGACAAGTGTCAGTCTTTGAAGCATCATTTTCAATTGGTTATCAGGTTCTCATATCTTCCATGTGGAGTTCACATGAGCACTTGGACATGGGACCCCGGTTTACAATGGTGGTTGGACTACTTCAACATTGTGGCTTTCATTTCTACATGGGACCCTAGTTCTCTAGTCTACTTCAGCACTATGGTCCACATTTATCCATGAGACCCTGGTATATGGTTGTACACCCTCATAACCAATGTTGAGGACAACATTTTCATAAGGGGGATGGGATGCAGTGTAGCTAGATAGG
>JZKD02S1673827.1:156483-166983 GCA_000966675.3 Picea glauca
TAAGGCCCACTATGGTAGTTAGATATAATAAATGTAAGAGGACTTACTAGAAGGTTCTACTTCTAGAAGGTTCCTCCTCTAGAATGTTCTTAGGTGGTTGGTAGCACTATATAAAGGGGTTCAATAAATGTAATGGGATGTGAAGAAGAAGTATTGTAGCAGAGCATATTCTCATTAGGAGGTTTCCCCCTCGAAGAGGCAAGTGAACAAGAGAGGATCCCTTCCGTAATAGGATCCATTGTATGGTGTTTCCATACCTCAAGAGTGTTCTTATAATAAAGTGTGTTTCTTCTATATTCCTTTGTGGATCTATTGTGGTATTTATGTATGCAAGTAATTGTTTCTTAACAAATTATGCCTTAACCATTACACTTGATCTATCCAATTGTATGATTTGTATATCAGACTTCTCAAGTTTGGAATTCAATTTTTCACAAACTTCATATGGCATTACATTAGAGGATGCACCTGAATCAACTATATAGTTGTGTACATTTACATTGAAAATTTCAAAGGTCAATAAGAAAGGACGAATAATAGACTTTGACCTTTTTCCAATCAAAGAAGCATTGACAATAGATTGTGTCTTTGAGGTTTTCTTTCTAGTTTCAGAACTCTGAACGGATTTTTCATTTCCTTTGTTCCCCCCCCACATTGGCCTCTTGGGTTTTTCTTACGGATGATCCCTGCAAAGTATTAATCCACATGGTAACTTAATAAGCTCAAAAGAGAAATATTAGCTTTATTTCTTTTCAATTCTTCAATAAAATCATAATCCATCTTAGACAAAGCAAGGAAAGATGAAGATTCATTACCCTTAGAATTTGGTTTATGAGTAGTAGAGGTTGTCTTAGCAGGTTTAAAAGTAGAAGGGGAATTTGATGAAGATGCCTTTATTTTACTTACAGTGGTAACAACATTTTATGACATGTGAATTTCTTCAATATTGTCTTCTTATTCCTCGCCCAACAAGTTGTAAGAAACATCCCAAAATGGATTGACTTCTTGTCCAACTGATTCTTCCATGTCTTCGTATTGATATTCTTTTTCAGTTTCCTCCTCGTCTTCTTCTTCATCTTTCCCTTATGTACTTTCCTCCCCACTAGAGGATATAGCTTTGAACATTTTGAGGATGTATTCCATATTAATTCCTTCTATAGGTGGAGTGATCTTGGTTGTAGGAGGAGTGATTTGCTTTGGTGGAAACTTGAAGAATTTCTTAGTATTTGAAGTTCCTTCTCCAATGTTCTTCTTCATATCAATGATCTCATTGGTTAGCTTCTTGACAATTCATTAAAAAATTTCCATGTCTATAGAGTCTTGATCCTTCTTCTCCTCAGAGGCTTCAGTTGGATGTATTTTCTTGGATTTGGACTTATGTTTATCTACTTCCTCCCTAGGGTTACATTTCAAACTAAGCATATGTTTTTCAATTTTGATGGCATATTTGAATGTGTCATCTCGGGTGAGTTTTCCAAATCTTTTGACAAACATGGAAATTGAGACTATTAAATATGAAGTATAGAATTCAATTGATACATCATGAGTAGGTTTAGAAGCAACAAGGATTTTGTTTATCAATGTAAGAAATATCTGATTAAAATCTTTCACCTTTTCTTTAGCATCCATATTTATTCTTGATCCGGATTTTATGAGTAGAATGAAATGACTACAGATTATTAATAGATGTTTAACACAGAATAACAGAGATACAGTAAAACTAGTTTTCTATTCAATAAGGAAATAAGCTGGAACTGTAAAATGCAGCGGAAAACAAGCTTGCTGGAATGGTGGTGGCTTATCTCTGGGAAGGGATGTGATGACTGGGCTCATTTGCAATAATATGAGTACAATGAGGCTCTGAAGGCCTTTATACAATAGACATGAATGTCAAACCCCTAGACAGCCAAAAACCTAACCCTAGGAGATGAAGCACCAAAAGTCATGTGAGCCCCGTTTGGGTAAGTCAGTACATCAACTTCTCAGGGTCGTAACTTTTGCATACGATCTTCGTTTTAGACGTATGATAGCCCGTTGGAAATATCTATCCGAGGAATACAAATTTTGAACAAAATTCCATGAAGCAATTTTGTTACCGCAACATACCCAAAAAAAATGTCGTTTAGGGCCTCAAAACGGCTCCGGAAGTTCAGGACCCGAAAAACTGCTAAAAATAGTAAATTACCAAAATTGTCAGAAAGTTGTTTTGAGACAGCTGGAAAAGATGGGTGGCCACCGATATCCACCTGGATCAATCCTCCCTCCTTAGGAAGCAATGGTCTCCATTGCATTGATTTCCCCCATCAGATGAGGAAATTTCTGCTGAATTTGGCCCCGGGTGAGCCACTTGCCTTGGTGCAGGAGCTGCCCTACTTTGATGACTCGATAAAGATGGATCCTTTGTTGTTGAGTGGCCTTGATCTACGTGTCAACAATATGATCACTGGAGGCCTATTGTATGCAGTTGGGGTTGAGCTCTATTAGTGTCAGTTGTTCTGCTACGTTTGAGGTGTCCAATAATGGTGGGAAATAAGGATGAAGGAGGGCCACATTGAACACTGGGTGCAGGCCAAGGAAAGGAGGAATGTTGAGCTCGAAAGAATTATCCCCCACAGCCTTGGTGATGGTGTACGACCCATAATGGAGTGGGCGAAGCTTCTGATGGGGTCCTGTAAGGCATTCTTTCTGCAAGTGCAACCAAACTTTGTCGCCTACCTAAAACTTATGTGGCACCCGATGTTGATCATGGCGCTTCTTGTACTTGTCTTTGGACTTCTGTAAGATCTCCTAAACCTGTTGGTGGATGTGTTGGATCCTCTCAATGAACCGGGTGGCTTTGTCAGCTTCAGTTGGAGCAGGCGATGAGTCGGTCAAGGTGACTGCAAGGGGAAGTGCAACATCTATGGGACCCAATGGTTGGAATCCCAACCCCAACTGAAAGGGGTTGTGGCCAGATGAGCTATGCAGGGATCGATTGTAGCTATGATGGACATAGGGAAGATTCTCATCCCATGTGCGAGGGTGCTTGGAATTATAGATGCACAGGATATGCACGATCATTCGATTTACGACCTCGGTTTGGCCATCTGTCTGGGGGTGGAAGGCCGTGGATTTGGTGAGCTTGGTGTCTAGCAATGACTAGAGGCTCGACAAGAATGTGCTGAGAAATCAACTGTCTTGATTTGAGACAATGGTTTGTGGGATTCCAAAATGTACCTAGACTCGTTCAAAGAAGAGCTTGGCAGTGGCTTCTGCTATGATGCTCTTCTTGCAGGTAACCAGAATCGTCGTCTTAGAAAAGCGATCAACAACCACAAAAACACAATCATTTCCCTGCTTGGTGGACGGGAGGCCCGACATGTAGTCCATTAAGATAGATTCCCATAGCCTGTCAGGCATAGGAAAAGGGTTGTACAGGCCCTGTTTCTTAGTGGTCAGTTTAGCAATAGCACAGGCAGTGCAAGACCTGATATACTTGCTGACATCTTGTCGAAGTTTCAACCAGTAGAAATGTTTCTATAGCATTTCCACTGTCTTTTCAACGCCGAAGTGTCCTGCCACCCGAATTTAGTGGGCTTCCCAAATCAGCTTTGCTCACTCGCTTGATGGAACATAGATATGGCCCAGACAACACAACAACCCATCCTGAAGATGGAAATTATCGACAACTGCCTTTGCACCCAACATTTGGTAGGTGGTGGCGAAGTCCAGGTCTGTCTCATAGAGTTGGGGCCATCCAGAGGTCTCATGGCCGCAAGAGTCTAGCACCGTGGTGAGTGCCACAACTGGCGGTCTAGTGAGGCAATCAACGACGTGGTTGGTGCTTCTTGTTTTATACTTGATGTTGAGCTGAAATTGTTGCAAGTATGTGGACCACTTTTAATGGCGGTCATTTTGCAATTTTCCTTGTGTCTGCATGAACTACATTGGATTATGATCAGTGTGGATGACTGTCTCCTTCCCAAGAATGTAATGTCTCCATTGGTGGTAGGTTTGCACAATGGAGTACATTTCTTTGTCGTAAGTAGGGTACTTACGGACAACATATGATAGTGTCTCACTATGATAGGCCACGGGGTGGTCATGCTGAGTGAGAACAATGCCCACAGCATAGTTTGAAGTATATGTCTCGATCTCAAAGTGTTGTTGCAGGTCTGGTAGTGAAAGTACTGGGGCTGAGCACAAGCGCTACTTCAAATCATCAAATTATTTTTGTTGGGACCAGCCCCACGCAAATTTCTCCTTACCACCACCCCTGGTTATTTGGCTGAGGGCCCATGCAATATGGGAGAATCCCAACATGAACTTGCAGTAGAAATTGGCAAGGCCCAAGAAGCTCCGAAGCTTAGTGAGTGTGGTTGGGGCTGGCCAGTCATGGATGACTTGGATCTTAGCTGGATCCACATGTACGCCATGTTGATCAATGATGTAGCCCAGGTAATGGACCCTGTCTATGCTGAAGGAGCATTTTTCCAAGTTTGTGTATAGCTTGTGCTTCCACACGGTGTGCAGAACCTACTGAATATGCTGCAAGCATTCGGCCCAAGTCTTGTTGTAAATAAGAATCTCATCCAGATACACCACTACAAAATTATTGGTGAATGGTCAAAGGATATCGTCCATCATCCTCATGAAAGTGGTTGGATCATTTGTCAAACCAAAGGGCATGACCAACCATTCAAAAAGGCCTTCCTTTGACTTGAATGCGATCTTCCATACATCTGTCTGTTCTATCGGGACCTGGTGGTAGCCAGACTTCAAATCAATCTTACTGAAGTATTTGGCCCACGTGCATTGATCAAGGAGGTCATCGATTTGGGGAATCAAGTGTCGGTTTCTGATTGTAATTTTATTCAGAGCCCGGTAATCAATGCAGAGTCGCTAGGTTCCATCTTTCTTCTGTACCAGCACGATTGGGCTCCCGCAAGGTGATGAGTTGGATGGATGTGCCCCTTGTGGAGCATTTCTTGGATCCGTTGCTTGATATCCTCATTCTCTAACAAAGAGCGGCGATAGACTAGCCCATTTGGCAACGATGCGTCGAGGGTCAGATTGATGGGGTGCTTGACCTGACAGTGCAGAGGTACCCTGGTAGGTGAGGAGAATATATCTGAGTATTCTTCCATGACCTTATCTACTTGCTTCTGCTGTGTGGAGAGGTCGGCCGCAGAGACCCTGGATGTGGCTATGATCTTTCGCTCATTCTGAGAGAGAATCACAAAGAAGACAAGCTTCCCTGTCTGAGAGATGACCTTCCTGCATTTCTTAGCAGAGATCAAGGAAATAGCACTAGGTGGGACTGCCTCGGGTATCCTATACAATTTCCTGTTCAAAGTAATAATAACACTCTGAGGCCTAGACTCATATACAGCATGATGTTTCCATAAATAAGGTTGGCCCAAAATAACATCACAAACTTTGAGAGGAGCAACATCATACAATACCTTGTCTTTGAAGGGATTGATGTCGTACGATAGTTGGCACTGTTGGTTGATGCGAAGATTTCTTCCTTGGAAGAGCCAGCCAATGGTGTAGGGTTGTGGGTACGGTGTTGTCGGTAGGGCTAGCTGCTTGACGACCTTTGCTAAGATGAGGTTCTTCTGGCTACCGCTATCAATGATGAAGTGTTGCAGGGTGCCTTTTACCCACATATGTGAATGGAAGAGGCACTCTCCTTCTTCTTGCTCGTCTGGTTCACCATGCTGGAGCTTGGTGGTAGCAACGGTGGCACTGGGTTCCGCATCAATGATCTGTCTTCCCCTTTCTGGCTCTGACTCAGAGTCAAAACCCGCATCTGATTCATAGGCTTTCACTTTGGCCACCAGCGTCTTCTTTGAGCGGCAATCAGCAGTGTTATGCCAAGGGCTCTTATGGAAGTCGGACCACTTCTCGGTATCTTTATTTGCCTTTCCGGTGTCCTTCTTTGCTTGCGGCTTGGACTGGTTGTCCTGATACTATCCATCTTTGCTCTATCCTTTGTTCTGTGGGTTGGGACCTTCCTTTACTGGCTTTTGTTGTGAGGGGTTCCCCAGCCCAAATTGTCGCGTCTTTTGTTTGAGCTTCTGCTCAATTTTGACAGCATATCGGTAGGCCATACCCAAGGATGAGATGTCCAAAAATTCCATTTCGGTCTGGATGTATCTATGCAGAGCACCATGATACTTGAGCACCAGATGTCGCTCGAATTTTGTGCATATATCCTTGCACACTTGAAGATTTATGTCAATTGTGTGGGAATTCAATTTGATTTGTGTCTCTCTAGTCTTTTATGTGGTATGATAGCTCAAGTTATGGATCATTCTCCATTGCTATTTGGGAGGGTTTCTACCCCTGTTTGGGTGCTAGCTTCTAGGACTCAATTTCGGTTCTCGGAAAGTGGTCATTCATGGGGGTCATATATGTTTTGGTCGCTAGCTCTTAGGGTTTTGTTTTGGTCTACAAAGGAAGGTGTCTACTCATTGTTGATTATGTTTGTTGCTCTTTAATTGTTTCTCCTTGTTTACCCGCCCTTGTTTTCAAGTTCTAGTTATGCTTGTTTTATCTTCCGAGGGGTTTATTTTCGTTGTGCAATTTTTCCTTCTTTTGTTATTTGTGGAATTGAGATTGGAACCCCTGGGGGATTGAGGATTTATAGCTTCTTGTTACAGTGGATAGATATTTCCAACCCTTCATGGAACGATTTTAAGAAAAATCTCCGATGACATGAGGAGATTTCTCAAGCTAACTGTTTTGCGCTTCATCAACTTTTATCCAAATTGGGGGAATTTGAACTTGCCTTGGTCTCCTTGACATAGCGGGTGGATCAAATGGAGCTAGAAATTCAGCATTTGAAGACACTTGCAAACCCTCAGCATTCAACATTTGTGTCAATCAACCATGGCACAGTTTATCCTCGTGAAGGTGTTGCAGTCAATGCAATGAAGAACATGGTACAACCCCTATGGGCGTTGAGGAAGAACCTTTGTAGCAGACCAGGGTTTCATAATTTCAAGACTCTACCTCTTCTTACCAGTGAATTTTCTTTAAAGTTCTGTGGTTTTTAGGCTGGTTTATTAAAGATGTAATTAACATAAATGATTAGGAAACCAATTTGGAGAGAGCTCCAAATTTTATTGTCTTAGTTTTAGAACTATATACATGCGGTGAACATTTTTTGAAAAATCTGTATGATCATTGTTTGCTTCAGCATAACTTCTTTCAATCTAAATACAATTCAGTTTCATTTTAAAAAAAAACAACAATTCAACCAATCTTTCAAATTTGTAAAATAATCACTTTCCTCATTTAAAAAAAAAAATAACTCATAAAGTCGTGTCTTCCCAATTTTAAAAGTCCTCACGTTAATAGAAGTCTTCTCAATACAAAGTCCTTAGGTCAATAATACAAATCTCGAAGTCCATAATAAAAGTCTTCAAATTACTAATTCTTCCCCACTCTAATATATATTTTAAGATTTTAAACTCTATATTTTCACTAAAATATAATATATTATTTAATAAATTTGAAAAGCTTTTAATTTTTTTAAGAAGAATCCATTTTTCAAAATTTCCAATAAATTATTATTTAATATAAAAATAATGTTCACGTCTTTGAAATTTTTATTAAAAACAAATTATTAAATAATTATAAGTCCTTTAAAGTAAAAAGTTTATTAAATAATTATAAAAATCTTTTTAAAAGTCAAAAGTTTATTAAATAATTATTTAAAAGTCAAAAGTTCATTAAATAATTATAAAAATCTCTTTAAAGTTAAAAAGTTTTTGGAAAAACAATGATAAAGTGTTCATTAAATAATTATAAAAATCTCTTTAAAGTTAAAAAAAATTTGGAAAAACAATGATAAAGTGGACAAGTTTTCAAAATTTCATAAAAACAAGTTATTAAATAATTATAAAAGTATTTTTAAAGTCAAAAACTTTGTGTTGGCACCCAAAGTTTTGGGTAAATATCGTATGCGTGCATAAACGAAATTGTGCAAGTCTATTCCTGTTTTACTTACTTATTCCAGTTTTGTATGCAATAGGGTCTCTTCTTGGAGTTATATTACCTTTCTTAGAAGATTGTCTTGTATTAACATGCGTTTATCATGTTCCTTGTGAGATATTTGACCAAATCAGAAGCCCCTCCAACCTCTTGATAATATTGGACCCGGTGTTGAAGAAAAGATACCTTTTTCTTAGCTTGTTGCAACTTTCTTTCCTCTACTATAGCTTTATCAAATGAAGCATGAGTGATGGCCATGTTTGATGAAACAAACTCACTTATCTTGGCCTTCTTTGTATAAAGAATTACCACCTTTGAGGTACATATTACACCACAATCAAGCACGATCTTTCTCTTCTGCTAAGACCTGTTGACAACTGACTTCATTAAACATTTTCCTATCATATGTGAAAATTTCTAAATCAACCACTTCATCAATGGTTGGGGTATAGGTTAGTCTCTTAAAGATAATATGTTCCTCGTACTGTCAGGAGTGTAAAAGTGTTCAGTGATGGTCTCTTGACTTTTCCCTTTAGGTTTGGCATCTTTATTTTTCTCATCCCTCTGAATCTTTTGAATCTCTTTATCTTCTTTTAGTTTTCAGGTATTCTCGGTTGACTAGTCTTATTGGTTTTTTTCAGTTGATTGAGTTTCTTGAGTCTCTTCCATTGTCTGAGATTGTTGGGTCTTTTCAGTTTTTTGTTCCTCCCAAGTCTTCTCAGCTTGTTGTTCATCTTGGGTCTTTTCAATTGATTGTCCCTATTGCAAACTTTTCTCTTTTGTAGAGGGTTTCTCTTCTTCTATCTACTCATGAACTGTTGTATGATTAGTAGCCCTAGTAACTTTACTTACCTCCATAGATTGAGTTTGTTCAAGATTATGAACATCTGGGATGCTCTCCAGGCCCTTAAGATTGGGGACCTTATCAATTGAGATATCAGTATGACCTTTTCCTTGTCCCTCACCCAATCCTGTGATGTCTTCTTCCCAAGCTTCAATATTTTTCATAGTGTCACCCCTATTTACTTTTGTAGCCTTATCCTTCTTTTGAACTTGAGTAGGCTTGTTTGTGCCTGGAAATTTTTCATTGATGATGGGAACACCTGTTTTTTCCATATTTTCCTCATCTTTTGTTAGGTCAATGATAGTGGGAGGTTTGGAAGTAGTTGGATTCTTTTCTTGTCCCCCCTTATTATCCTTCTCCTTTTCCCAATTAATTTGTTAAAGTTCTTCCTTTTGTTTCTACTCCTCCTTAGATTTCCTCTTTTTCTCTACTAATTATGACTCTGCTTGTGCCCATTCCTCTAAGTCTCACCAAGCCTTTTCTTCTTGTTCTCTCCTTCTTTTTTCCAAAATATCTTTCTTTTTCTTCTCTTTGTATTCCTTCATTCTTTGTTTACTTAGTAATTGCTAAGAAGTATCTTCATCTTCTTTCTTCTTCAGATCCTCCTTTGCCTTCTTTTTCTATTCTTGTTCCTTGATAATCATGTCTTGTTCTGCTAGCATGAATTGATGTTCTTGTTCTGCATTCAACCTTTCATCTTTTTCTTTCTTGACCTCCCCTTCAGCTTATTTGGTTGAGGCATCCCCTTGATTAATGATATATATTTTCTCTTCTAATCTTAAGGAGGCAAAAACAATCATGTTTGGGTGAGCTCTCCTTTTTTCCACTTTCTTCCAATTCCGTGCATTTTTTTGTAAAAGGCTCATACTGCCACTTTTTGTGTGAATAAGGCCAATTAATAGATAGTTTCTTTGCATGCTTAAGAACTAGGCTCTTAGGGTCATGTTTCCTAAAAATCCCAGTCATGAACCTGTAATCTAACTAGATTTGACCTTCTTGTTTAGCATGCTTAGTGTCCCTTATGTTATCACATATAGTTGTCAAGGGAAGCAGGTCGTCCAAGTTCGTGGTCTGCACAGGAAGCATCTAAGCACAACATGCAGAGCAACTCATTTCGAGATTAAAATACAAACAGGAAGGCTCAATTTTGCGATGGTGGAGATTCCCTGTGAGGATCATATTAGCAGTCCCCGAGTATTCAGAGTTTCAGAATTGCATGAAGTATAGCGCCATAAAAAGAGCCGAAGGCTGAAGAGAACACGAGATGTCGATCTTAAAGTGGATAGGTGGTAGTTGATCCCAACATTTAGGGAAATGAACTTCAAGAGTTTCGAAGTGAGAAGTGCATTAAAATTCCGAAGAGTCGATGCAAGATACCAGATATAATAAATACGCAAAATAGAAATAAAATGCTAGAAATGGCATAATAACAGTAATATAACCAGCATAATCTCCACAATAACACAGAAATAATATGAGAACAACAACTGAAATAGCACTTTGATTCAAAAAGCAATGTTCACAAGCCTCTTCGAGGGGGCAACCTCCGATTGAGCAGTTCTCTATTACAATAATCTCCCAGCTAGGGTTTTCATACCCTCGACCCTTATTTATACTAAATATGTCTATTAAGAGAAGCATCTAGAGGAAGATCCTTCTAGAAGTGGAAGCTT
>JZKD02S1673827.1:173641-231427 GCA_000966675.3 Picea glauca
TTTTTACAGTTGTGGGGTTATACTTTGGTCTGAAGAATGTTGCAGTGCTGAAATCCCCAAATTCTTAACCAGAAAGAAATGTGTATTTACTTGGCAACCCAAACACAGTTGCGTGGAAATAGATTTGGCTGGTTTAATTTGTTTATGTTTATGTTCCCCAAGGGTTAGGTATTCAAGGGTTCTACAGACAAGGTTTTTCCCTGTGCTATAGCTCTCTGTGTAATTGAAAATGGTTTAAAAATACCATTACCAATTCACCAAAAGTAGAGTATCTTGAGCGGTCAAGATCGATGTACCATTTCATGGCACTCCTGATAAGAGTGCGTTGAAACAACCACAACTGGACGGAGTCATCTCTCAATGAGTTGGATGAGAACCATAGGTGAAAGGTAGTCACATGATCACCCGGATCTTCGTTAGGCTTACCTTCGAACTTCAGAATGTCCGAGGGAAATTTTGTTGGCATGGTTGGCCAATGCAGATCATGACAGATTGGGTCTTTTAATAATATTGACAAGTCTGGAAAATGAAAAGTTGTCAGAAAAGGTAGCTTAGGCTGTTGAGTATGTACAGGAAGAAAGGAGCCTGGAGTTTGGCTGGCACCAGGTTGCCAGGAAAAGTTAGGCTGTTGACATGGGTTCTGGTAAAAAACATGGTCATGGCTAGTGTACAGATACTACGCTTGTTGATATGTCATCGGCTGGCTCCCGTAGTAGGATGTTGAGGGATGTGAAGGGATTTCTCCCGACATGGTGTTCCAAATATATTGGAAGGGGTTGCCCCCTACCGATCCGACGGGCATAGGTACAAAGCCTTTCTTGGGGTTCCATTGACCATGGAAGGGGTTGCCCCCGGTCGACATCCCTGATGAGGGGACTGATCCCTGCCATGGATTCCAAGGTCCTTGTGAGGTGTTTTCCCCCCGTGCAGGAATAATACCCTGCACCAGATTTTGTTGTCCAAAACCAGGGTTACCCCCGGTCAATATGACAACTGACAAGAATGCGTTGTTATCAAACGCGTCGAACAAAGAGAATGGAAAAGAACCCACCTGCATGGTGTTGGAAGAAGGTCCTTGACTACCTCCTCCAGATAGGTTGTAGTTCATGGTCGACCAGACGGGTTGCTGAGAAGCACCATCGAGTGAGGGAGACGACGGAGGTATATGACCCCCACCATAAGGGAAAGCATTATAAGGGGCTGAGGTGCCCCCCATGGACCCTTGTAGAGGAGTGTTTGAGCTCCCTGTCCCTAGACCCATGGTCTGTAGGGTGGAGTAGGATAGGACCGAGTTCGTATGAAATCTGGGCATCCCATATGAAAACGGAGGGCCCGTCACACTTTGGGTGAAAGGAGCAGTGATCGCTGCCATAGACGGAATCAGAACACTGCCCGAGGTAGAGGCAGTTGAGACCATAGTGGTCCGGACCTGCGAGGGTGAGTTAGGAGGTGGAACACCTCCTGTTGTGACAGTCGTTGAGGGAGTATGAGGACTCCCATACGAAGTAGTAGCGTTCACTTCCATCGTTGTTTGCAAGGCTATCTAACGCTCGTGAAGTGTTATCCGCGGAGGGACAACCTGGACAACGATAGGTGTCGATAGGTCAATGATCAAAGGGTTATACAGACCAATAGCTTTCGCTCCAAGGTTGGAAATGGTTGGTTCCTCCAGATTCAACATTTCTCCTCTCGGGGATGGCTCGGGTACAGTTTCATGTTGCCTGGTCACATCAAATGACCCTTGCTGGTTAAGTCTTCGCCTTAGTGGTGGTGGTGGTGGCTCCACTTCAACCGATGGTAGGCCTAAAAGCTTTTGCAACCGATGGAGCTATTGATATTCCATTGTGTGAGAATATCAATGACACACTAGGGATTTTACTAACGTTGAAAACCAACACACACTAGAAAAGTTCCTATGAGATAAAACAATCAAGCCACTAACTAGTTAGAAGAACAGTTACACTAGCCAACATTAGAGAAACTTACCAGTGCAAGTGAAACTCTAATATGGAAGCACCATCCGGGTATACTCTACAAAGCATGGCCTGATGTCTACCCTAGGTTCCAAGGTATACCCCTGCAGTCACCTGTGTAAGTCACTAAAACAAAAGGCAGCTAGGTTGCCAGCACGTGAACAATCACCATGCGGGTACAGTCGACAGTCGGGTGGACCACAATGACCAGGGTATCAAAACCAAAACCTATCAAGGGTATCGATAGCAGGTGTTCTAGAAGAAGACTGAGGACCTCGAATAGATTCAAGGCCCACAAAGCTCTGTGGCAAATGCGATCAACTAAATCCCAAGATAATCCCTCTATATGTGTTCCCCACTATGCTTGGTCCGACTTTGGAGGGGTTATCTCTGCTACCTTTCCACACATGACCTCATGTTTAGCCACTTTGTTAGAGGGGGGTCCTGGATAAATTCCACATTTATTGGACTTTTTGACACTCCCTAGCATAGACTCCTATGTTTGTTTTATAGCCTTGAAGAGTTTCCTCTCCAACCTAAATCAAGGCTATAGCCTAGACTAGTTGATGGACCCTACAAACAAAAAGTCTAATAAATTTTAATTTATCATTATTTTTAAGTGGCTATTTTAAGTCAAGGAGGCAGTAGTGAAACCAATGGTGTGTTTTTAAGAGACGAAGGAGAAGAGAATTAAATGAAGCTGAAAGAAAAAACTACTTCTTTTGACAAATAAAGATTTTCAAATTTAAACTCTTTAACCAAACTTTTCTTAACTACCTTTTCTAAGATATTTTAAAAGACTCAAAACAATATTTTGCTCGACTACGAGCTACTTAGTGTTATAAGCATTCAGTAAAGAACTTAAGAAAACATGCTTCCTCCTGACAAGTAAAGACAACTAACCTAACTTCTTACCGAACAAAGAAATAAAATCCTTTTTTATTTTAATTTTAAAATGCTTCAAAATAAGAAACTTGAAAACAAATTCTTTTTCTTTTCTTCTAAAGAAATAAAAAGGGAAAAGTGAAGACAAGAGGAGACCAAAAACTAACATTTGGTCCACTGTGGCTCGTAGAGAGTTACTAACAATACTAAACAAGCTGATTAGAAAGAACTCACAAAACTTGTCTCAAACACTAATCAAGAAAACACAAGAAATATAAAGAAAAATATAACTGGGGTCAAACCTAGGCCAAAGACGGTAAAAACAGAGACCAGGGCTAGATCAAGAAAACCCCTGAGAAATGTGGCTTCATTCAGAGAAGAGGATGACTGCCTCTTCTTTAAAAAAGTTTTTCCCGACATAGGCACACAACTGATACTTCAGCAGCCTGTGTATGTACGTGGGCTATCCAAAGATAGGGTGTGTATGTACGTGTGCAGACCCACTGCAGGCCACGTACACCTCTGTGACTTCTCCAAAAAGAAAACTAACAGTCAAGAAAACCAGGAAGGAAATACTGGTATGAAAGACCTGAATCCCTTAAAGACACATAAAGTTACAGAAATTCAAGAAACAATAAATAAACCAATTAAAGACACCCAAAAAAAAGAAAAATCCCCTAAAAACCCTAGAGGTTCCCCAGTATGGTCGCCAATTCTGCTATAGTGGGAAAAACCCCCTACGGACTACACTAGGGTTCTAAAGTGCAGGCAAAGTTAACCATCTAAAGTCTCCTACTTTTAACAACTATCCCGACAATACCCCACATTCATGCATAAAGTACAAAGTATAGGGATCCAGTAGTCTTACCTTAAACTCCACATTCGGTGTTGATCCCTTTGCGTTCGGTTGTTCCTCGACTGCAAATATCCTCCCAAGGCTGACCCACATTCACCAAAATACAAACAAGAAACTACGAACATACATTCTATATATGAATTAGTGGGTTAGATGTCATAATAAAATGTAAATCAAATATCAAGATTGAACACATCATGTGGCGAGACGGAAAAATTACTTCTTTATATTAATCTCACGAAGTCACTTACAAAATGAGATCAGCAACTGATCCTTGAACCTGGTCCTAGGATCCTTTTCACCAAGCTTCAACTACTTCCACATATCTTTCTCATCTTCATCTCTCTCTAGGCAATGGATTTGGCTAGTAATGGAGGAAAAGGGCTATAATAAGGAATTATGGCTCAAAACTCACAATGTGGCTGCAAATTATTGGGGGAAGGGGAGATTATGAAATGGGCAGAGTTTCACTGCTTTCATGCTTCTTCTAGCAATGGGACCCCAACACCTTCTTTTATATGCCAAAAAGATAGTTATTTGGTTGGGTGACAGGGTATGGGCGGTCAATTGGTTAGGAAACTACCCAAAAGCCCGTATCCCCTTGCAAATTTTTATTTTTTGAAACTTTTGTGGGTATACGTGGGTTGTAATGGTGTATCTAGCATACATACACGAGCTATAGTGGTTCAGAAAGCATACATACGTGGGTAGTAATGGTGCAGAGCGTGCACATCTTCAAAAAAAGTGTTTTTTAAGAAGAGCTTTCAGCGATAGTTTGGCAAAAATGGAAAGTAACATGGCCTAATGCTAGGTATGAATGTATGGTGCAATTTAGATTTATAACACTCCTTTCTCTGTGGAAGATTTACAGTTTCTACAAAAAAAAAAAACATTTGGTATAAAAACATGCTAAAATAGTTGCAGAAACAAAGACTATCCATTTGTTATATATTATCTTCCCTTTTGAATTCTGTAAAGCCTTATCGGATAGTGTGTCTGCCTCCCAATTATGTTCTTGATAAATGTGAGAGAAACTGATAGTACTGAATGAATTGGTGAGTTCTCTTATTCTGTCCCTCCATCCCACTAAAGATATGACCTGTAAATTTCCTCTGTAGTTTAGCCAAGATTAGGGTCGCCCAAACACCTAATAATTCAACCCTTGTGTTGGTGCCTGGACCACAATTAATAGTCCATTTGTAAACAGTTTTGTCAGAAAGTTTAAACACTCCCCCTACCCCACTCTGTAATCCATTTGTTTGTGTTGTACCATCAAACCATCCAACTATAGGCAGTGCTTGACTGGGAAGATGGATGTTTCTGGGGATGTACACTTTCTGAGAGCTTATGTGTCTATCCACTTTTCCCAGTGACTTAATGACAAATGAATGGATGGTTGGGTTTCCATGTTCGAAAATTTTCTTATTTCGCTCCAACCAAACAAACCAACAAACCATGGAGGGAAGAGTAATGAAATTTCTCTCCTTTTTTACCCAACTGTCAAAACATGCATTTAAATTATTATCTTCCCAAGCAGATTTTATATTAAGCCCACATTTTATCCTTTGCCAGACTTGTTGAGTAAAGTTACAATTTACCAACAGATGTAAGATTGTCTCTGAGTCCCTTGAACACAAATGACAAATATTTGGTCCTTCCCAACCCATTTTTTTTAGGTTATCCCAGGTTAAGATTTTATTTTCCACAACCAGCCAAGTAAATAGTCTAATTTTTAATGCAATTTCCCAGGACCACATATTCCTCCTCCAACCACCAATTGGATGTTGCCAAAGTTTTTTTGCTAAAACACAATTAAACACTTTTCACTGATAATATACCATATTTGTCTCCACCTGTCCAAATTAATTCATTAACTTTGTTCTGAAGTTGTACAGCTGAACCAATTAAATCCCTACAAAAGAAGTCCCATTCCTTTGCCAAATCTCTAGAAATTTCTAGTTCGACACTGTCTTTCCACTGTGCAGTTTTAACCCCTGACCTATTTATACCTCTAACCTCATAGAGATACCTTATTTTTTTGTGTTCCAAGGCACTTAGGAGTTCTGAGTCTATTTATAAAGATTGGATACACCCAATCCAATCCTTTACAATTTATAAATGTACCCAAAAAATCGATGAGTCTTTCGAGGTCACAACCCTGAAACTGGCAGACATGAGAGAGAAACTGTGCATAAAATACCCTAAGGGGAGAATAGCACCTGGGTCCGGTCCTTTATGACACTGGGACTTGTTCCCTTGTGCTGTAATCCTGAGCATATCTCTGCCATCTTCAGACAACAAACATTTTTTCCTTCAAAATGGTCAATGGCAATATCAATGAGAAGTTATCGGAGCTGGTCACAGTTATTTCATAGATCAATAATAAGATTTTCATATAGGTCACTACCTTGCCTTCCAATTCCCCTACATTTTCTTTCTCGGACTTCAAATAGAGCTCCATATTGAGCTCGATGTTCTGCAGATCAACAATTACTTGATCCCACTTACCTCTATTTTATTTGCAATGTTGTTTCTATTTGGATTCGATTGATTTTTACTTTGCTTGTAGTGAGTATCAACCTCCCACAAGCCTCTTATTTCCTCTTGAATTTCCTCCAGTCAAAACATATGGGTTCTTTTGTTTTTTCCCTCTGTGAGCAGACAGAGGGTTGGTTTCCATTTCACTTCTCAATTGCATGCTTCTAAGCAGTTCCCTCCTTCTGAGAATGAAAATGGTCCATACTGCTCTAGGTCCCCTATGGTGGAAAAAGCTAAGGTGAAGCATCTATCTCTATTCCTGACTGACAACAAGACTATTGTCCAACAATGAATATATTTGTGATGATTGCAGGATCCTACTTTCAGTGTGGTTATATCTTATCTTATATGTGCAATATCTAACTTCTCTTGAAATGGGAACCATCATGAACAATGTTTAGGCATTAGCATGAATGTTAGAGTCTTGTGAAATTATCAAAGCGATTATTCTCTCTCCTCAAATATGGTTCATAGCTCCTTGTATGTTTACTCTCTGATGAATCGCCTGGGAACACAAAACACAATATTATTTCACATTTGAATCACCTAGGAAATTATTAGTCTATTTTCTTATCACTTGTTGAACCCAATGCCTATGTAAACTGTACTTGGATACCAGGAACCAGAACCTCAATCACATAGAGATTCAATCTTCAAGGCGGTCAACAAGTGATCAAAATATGTTCCTTTCAAGCTTTGTCCATAGAGGTTCCTGATTTCCTATTGCAATGACAAAATATGCCTCACAAGGTTAATAGGAACCTCAATCACTAACACATCTAGTACAATTCCATGGAGTGGAATGTGCCCACACAATATAAGTCCAAAAGCTATATTGCACCAAACGTCAAATAGATGAACTGGGTATTATCAATGGAGCTCTTCAATCTTTGGAGACTTGCAACATTGGTAGTTATTCCAGTGACTGGGTCAGTGGAAACTGTAACCGGGGACTATAGGATAGAATATCAAGCACATGAGGAATCACCTTAATATCAAAGGATTTAATATGGATTAACAAAATTCTGATCAACATACCTTAATAGGACACAACATATTGTTGTCTTATGTTCTATGTTTGGCCACAATAATGAAGCATTTAGTCAATTGAATCTTGATGCTTTGAAGGTTGTCACTATTTTTATGATATGTAATTGCTCTATTAGAATTAGTAAAATAAAAAAATTCTATTTACATGTAGAGCTTGATCTCTTAAATTGTATTATTTATCTATCTGTATAACAACTCACATGGAAATGGTAAACAACTATGCCCTCAATGCACTTGATTTTCTAGCACTTCTGCAGGCCCACACATGTTCTACCATTCAACCAATGTATTGGTTATCTATAAGCTCTAGGCAGAGAAAACCTTATTTAGGTTATGTTGCTTTTATGTGACAAACCCAGTATTTCTAATCTCCAATCATAGAGTTGAAATTAAATCCTACGATATGCCTTATGGCCAAAGGTGATGCTGAAATTTGACCCTAATAGAAACATTAGATTGCATATAATCAAGAGCAGGTGGTTCACCTGTTAATAGAGTATTAGAAAGTTCATCCATTGCAAATACACAGACTAGTTAGAAGTTTGATTATTTCCCCTCCAGTTTTGGAATAATGCTAAATGTTATACCTCAACCTTTGCTTTGAGGTCTAGAAGGCTCCATTTCAAGGTTCTCCATCAAGCCATATATATCTTTAAAAAATAGAAATAGATTTGGAAGAAGGAAAACCATCATAAATGATACTAACCTAGCTGTAATATTTAACATTGCTAATGTCTGAAAGTTACTCAGGGTTTGCATTACATATTTATCTCCTACACCATTTGATTAGATCCGCTCTTAGTTAAAATTTCAACTATCCTTCACATTAAAAAATCAAATGCTTCTTAATATATTAAGAAGCATCATACGAATCTCTAAAAGAAATGACACTTAACTTTTGCCAACAATGTAAACAAATTAATTAGACCCCAGAATGGTTCAAGGGATCAATTTATTAGGTTAGAAGTTATGGTTGATAATAATCATTTCATCTATAGAGGCAAACCGACTGCAGACAATTCACTTCATGGATACGAATATTGACATCATGGATGGATAATAAGTCAAACCACATTTAGATTTGCAATTCATTTAATATAGTGTTTCAAAGAACCTAATTTCCTTTGACAATAATCATAGATAGATAGTGCATACTAACAAAAACAATTGCTTGACAAACTAAAAGTACAAAAATATTGTCATTGTCAAAACAATGGCAACATTGAAAATCTTTTGTTGTTGTTAACTTCACAAACTAAAATGTAGAAGATTGTTCATTTGATGCAGAGACATCATTCCTTGTTGTGTTTTTATTTATAAGCAACTTGGATATGGTTCGTCTTAATCCCCTAGAAACAACTGCATTTGCCACCAAATCCTCTTTTATACTCTCCAACATCCTTACCACAACTCTCATAGGTGGTGTTTCTTCTGGTGAATGTTTTAAACAAAGAAAACGAACATGTAGCAAAGATAGTAGACATTTGTATACATTATTTTCTTTAATGTCATCTCCATCCACCTCACTAAAAAGACTACTTTCAATTACCTCGTTCACTTTGTTTGGGTATGCAAAGTTCACCCAATTGTGCAAGTTTAGGTCTCCAACAAACATGTGACTAGTTGGTTGTTTTATGGTGAGCATTTCCAATAACAAAATTTCGTAGCTATAAACATCTCCCTGGGTGGAAACTGTTCCACTCAATCCATACTCTACAGTTAAGGCAACCTTCATTAAAATTTACTCAATCAATCTATACAAATGTTGTTAATGAGAGAAGAAAACTGCAAATGATGTTTAAAAAAGACATACTTGGGATGATGTAGCTGATGGATCCCCTTAAAGCAAGTGATAAACCATGTGAATTGGTAGGGATTTCACAAATTAATCTTGCAAGACAAAAATCTGTTACATGGCCTAACATATTTTCATCCAAAAGTATATTGCTAGGTTTTATATCACAATGCACTACTTGCACAAAAGAATCATGATGAAGATATTCCATGGCACGGGCCACATCTATGGCAATGTATAATCGTGTTTTCAACCCCAATTCACACACATCCTCACCATTGTTTCCATCTCTATTAGGATAGAGATGCTTCTCTAAGCTTCCATTAGACATAAACTCGAACATTAAACATTTTAAATGGAGGTTGGAACCAGATTTCGATGACGAACCTTTTGCAAGACATTGCATTCTACTTTAAAACTCTTCTCGCCCTGGTCATTTTGCAACTGAAGAACCTTCACAAAAACAAGTGTTCCATCATTCAAAATTCCCATATATACTGACCCAAAGTTACCTGTTCCCAGTAAGTTGGCTTCAAAGAATCCATTAGTCGCTATGTGAAGCTCTTCATATGAGATCCTTTGGTGCTCTAACTTTTGGGAAATAGCTCTTGATACATGAATGTTTTGTATATGATTATTCCCTTTCCATAGGAAAATTAAAACCAAACAACATAGTATAAAATCAATAGCTCCACTCACTAGCAATATTACTCTTTTCACAATTGAAGGATGACTTCTTGGTGTTGGATAAGAAGATAAATGGAATACTTGTGGTCCACAAAGGTTTGGATTTCCATTTAAGGACATGGTAATTGTTTGATTTGCAAAAAGTCCTCCTTTTGGAATTTCCCCAGTGAGCTTGTTCAAAGATAAATTCAAATATTGAATCATTTTAACCTTGTTGAGAGTAATTGGTATTGTCCCTGATAAGAAGTTGGAAAAGAGATCTAGACTCATAATTGTAAATTTTCAAGTTAATTTGGAATAGAGCCTTGAAAGGAATTTTGAGATAAATTCAAAAACAATAGTTCAACATAGCTTCCAAGTGTAGATGGAATGACCCCAGACAAGTGATTGACATAAATGTCTATAGCTTGAGCCATTGCAATTTTACCGATCTCTATGGGCAAAGAGACTTCTAATAAGTTCCATGAAAAATTCAAATAAAAATGTAGATTATAAAGTTCAACAATTTCTCGTGGTATGGTTCCTATGAGTCTATTGTGAGACAAGTCGAGCAATTCCATATTTGTGCAGTTTCCTAAGTTAGAAGGTATTCTACCTTATAATTGGTTGTAATGAAGGAAGACACGTCTTAGTTGTTTAATGGGTGCAAGGGAATTGGGAATCTTTCCAGAGAGCATGTTTCTACTGATGTCCAAGAGACCAAGTCATTGTAATTTTTGAAAGTCATTGGGTATATCTCCTTGTAATTTGTTGTTTCCTAAATCTAATCTTTCCAAATTTGTAAGGTTTCTTAAAGACAGAATGCTACCATTTAATTATTTTCCAGATAAATTTAGATAGGTTAGGATGCTAAGATTTCCTATATGTGGAGGGATGTGTCCTTCTATCAAGTTGTTTGCTAATTTCAAGAAAGACAAATTGATGGAAAGTTTACCTATGGCAAGGGGTAAGACACCAGCTAGTTTATTGTTTCTCAAGTTTAGTAATTGTAGGTGGGAACAATTGGTAAGGGATATTAGAAAAGGCATGGTTGTAGCACTACCATTGCCAATCTTATTAGACTGCAGTCTTAATGTTTCAAGGAAGGATAGCTTACCCAACTTTGTCGACACACTCCCACTCAACATGTTGTCATTTAGGTAGAGATCTATGAGTTTTGAACAATTTCCAATAGATTTTGGTATGTTTCCACTAAGTTGATTTCCCCATAAATGGAGCCCTCTCAAGTTAACCATATTTAACAAAGAAGTAGGAATGGTGCCTGATAAATCATTCCGAGAGAGATGAAGTGATCAGAAACTAGTGAGTCGGCCCAATTCTTGTGGAATGCTTCCAGTGAGTTTGTTTGTGGAAATAGTCAAGTGAATTAAAGTGGAGATATTTGACAAAGAAATGGGAATAGTCCCTGATAATTCATTGTCATAGAGATAAAGAGTTTGGAGACTAGTGAGTCGGCCCAATTCTTATGGCAGAATCCCTGTGAGTTTGTTTTTGTAAATTGCCAAGTCAGACAAAGTGGACATATTTGGCCAAAAAAGGGGAATGTTTCCTTAAAATTCACAATATAATACTAGTGAGACAATTTTTTGCAATCTATAAAATAATCAAAACCAAGAGGTTTCCAAAGGAAGACTAATGGTACATGTGAGGTTGTTTGCTCGTAAGAAAAGGTGTCATAGATGTGTGAGGGAATAGAACTCACGGGGAATTCTTCCAGTCAGATTGTTGTAGGAGAGCGCCAAGAGAGACAAATTTGTACAATTGCCAAGATCACTTGGGATGTTTTCATCCAAAAAAATTTCATCTAGAAGGAGCCTCTTCAAATGAAAGAGGCATCCCAATTGACGCGAGATACAACCATGGAAAAATTTCTAGAAATATCAAGCATATGGAGAAAGGAAAAATTGGAAAGGAAAGGAGATATGGTGCCATGCAGTTCCACCTTAGAGAGAATGAGGGAGACCACTCTTTCCATGTGGCGGCGGCTGCATGTGACGACAGTCTAGTTGTAGAAGGGGATATAGAGATTCCAGTTGGCCATGGAACCATGAGGATCAATGGTTATTTCATTCTTGAATGTCAAGAGTGATTGTTGATTGTCATGAAATGAATGCATAGAGAAGGAGAAGGAAAAAATGGAGAAGAAAAAGAGGATATGAAGAAGAAAATAAAAACAAAGGAACGACATGGTACTTGAAATGCAGAGGAAAAATTGCAACGTCTTCTCAAAAGTAACTAGAGCAAAGCAGAGCAACAATATGCATACAAGAAGTGCAGTGCTACCTATGTGAAGGGTTCTTGTGATTATTTATTTACAGAGGGAAAGAGAGAGAGGGGTGTAATGATTTACAGTACAAGCCAGAAGTTTAGAATTTTTATAACTTATAATCACAACCTAATTTCAAAATTGTTCAACTTTTTTCCAGTAGAAAATTAGCTCAATTATATTAATGAAAATATAATTTTTTTACATCTTCTTGACCCCACAGATGTTCAGAGCAGTACACGTACATAGACCATGCTCATAAAAAATATCACATTCATCCCCCGGAAGTCAACAAACACCAGCATGTAAGCTGTGAAAAGGAGAAACAAAACAGGGCTATAAACCCCAACAAAACCCCTAAGGGAGAAATAAAACGGGGCTAAAAACCCCAAACAAAACCCCGAAGCCACCTCCACCGCAAAATTTTGGCTTGAATCACCAACCCAACACGAAGAATGCAACGATGACAAAAATGGAGCCGCAACAGTATGAAGACGCAAGCAAGCATTCCCGAAGCTCGGCCACCAATTGTTGCCTCGACCCCTAGACGTCGCCACAGAGTGGCCGCATCTAACCGCAGAAGGAGACCCGACCGCTGTGCACGATACCTCTGCCTCTGTCGCCGTCTTTTATCTCTCGAAAAACCTTGCCCGCTCGTTGCTCTAGAAGGGTCCACCGCGGCCTCTAGATGCGACCATTCTACCCGCTCACTGCTCAGGAAGGGTCTGTCACGACCTCTAGACTCCGCCACAGAATGGCCACAGCCAACCGCAAAAAGATACCCTACTGCTGAGCTCAAACCTCCGCCACCGTCGTCGCCCTCCTCTATCCCTCGAATGCCCTTGCCTGCTCGCGCTAGAATGGGAAAAATCCCGCACATCTCCATGGGAACCAGGGTTGCAGCTAGTGAAACCTAGCCGCAGAGCCCGCAGGGAAACCCTAACTCGACTCTCACAATCACCAAATCGCAGAGTGTTCACAGGACAATGAATACTATCTATATCCTCAAAATTGTTCAACTTGATATATAAACTTTATATATTTTATATATAAAGTTGATAATCACGACATAATTTCAAAATTGTTCAACTTGGTATATGATTTATATATATTTTATATATAATCACGACCTAATTTCAAAATTGTTCAACTTGATATATATTTTATATTTGTTTTTCATATATTTATATTTAAATGTTTATTAATTTTTTTTCATAAAAATATAAATATATTTTTTAAAATAAAATTAATGTTTAATTAAATAATATATAATTTTTTTAATTTGATAGTATATATAATTTTAATATTATTATTATATAAAAATTAAAAAATTAAAAAGTGTTTCATCTTAACAAATTCTCATGAGCTCCATAGTGAAACTAGGCATTGGTCAATTCCTAAAACATCCTGGGACGGAAGAGTGTATCACCTTTGTGACACTAAGAGGATTGAAGATGAAAGATTGTCCAGCCTATACCCAAATTAGATCTCAATTTCAAAATATTGTTACACTATCGGCCTCCTAACCTTTTAACTCGACAAAACTATGGTGATCTTGGAAAGCTTCTCTTGAGCATATAAACAAAATCCTAAAGAATTGCAAGTAATACCTTACCTTCTTAAGGTGGATAGACCAATTCAGTTTATGTGGACATTAATCATCATCATCATCCTAATTTATTTCATAACTTTAAAAATTAATTATAAATACTTTTGTGTTATGTTTATAAAAAATCTTTTAATATTAATAGTATTTGTGATGTTAAATCTTTAAAATCAATAATATTAAATAAAATGTTGATATTAAATCTTAAAAATTAATAATATTAAATAAAATATTGATATTAAATCTTAAAAATTAATAATATTAAATAAAATGTTGATATATAATTTAAAATCATTTTAGATTTTAATTTATAATATTTTTTTAATTTAAAAATAAAAAAAATCATCATTATTTTTATTTTTAGCATTACTCTCACTTCTCAAAAATTTACTAGTGAACGAAAGATAATAACAAAACTAAAGTATCTCCATGAACGAGATGGATGGAGCAAAACAACTCAAAAATTTACTAGTGAACGAAAGATAATAACAAAACTAAAGTATCTCCATGAACGAGATGGATGGAGCAAAACAACTCAACCAAGTAGTGAAGAAGATATGGCACTTCATTTTCTATATTCACATTGAAATAACTATTAAATTATTATTTAATAATAATAATTATAGTCATTTTGGGTTGTAGGTGTGGGATGTTTTCTTAATCATGGAGGAAATATTATAGTTTAATATGCATGGGGATTAGGGATGGTTTCAAACAACATTTTTGAAGCCTATTCTTTATATGAAAGAGTGTGCATAGCAAAAGAGTGAAATGTCTCAAAAATTGTGGTTTTTGGAGACTTCGTGATGGTAGTCTGAGCGAGAAATAAGAGAAGACAGTTTGAAAGCAATGTTTTTAATGGCATAGTTTCCCTCATTTTGTCCCTTGTCAAAAGATTTGTTGAATTCAAAATCTATCATACTAAGAGAGATCCAAACCACCTTCTTGATCATTGGGAAAAGATTGGCACAAGCTTGAAGTGTGGCATTATAAATTTAAATGGAATAAGGGGGGATTTGCATATACCATAGTCGATCCCGCCTCTTTCTTCATGTGGACAGGCGGTGATGGTGCATCTCATCGAACTTTGTGCATATATCCTTGCACACTTGAAGATTTATGTCAATTGTGTGGGCATTCAATTTGATTTGTGTCTCTCTAGTCTTTTATGTGGTATGATGATGCAGGAGCATCGTCAACATCAAGCGAGCATGGGGGAAAGCGCCACACATTTTGAGCATATGTTAAATTGTTTAAAACTTTTGAAGAGTGGATGCGCCAAACTTAAATGTGATAGTTAAGGAGAGGCGTACTTATGCATTGTATAGGACATTGAGCGATCCGCTCTCGCCCATAGTAGGTAGAAGGCATTTATGTAAGTAGGTAGAATTGAATATTAGATTAGACAATTTTAGAAGGAGTAGAGGGAAAACGGATATAGACACCCTCATTGTGTATTGTAACATAGTTAGAAGCATTGGAGCATAGAAGAGAAGCAGAGAGTTGTGTAAGAACACCCATGTACTAATATTTGGATTAATAGAAAGAGGTTGATTCAAATTCATGGTTTTGTGTTTATTCCCTGTGTATTGATGCTGAATGATATGCTCATGAATGTTTGCTTCCTGGTATACATTTGCTTTTATATGCTTTGTATGTGATTTCATGGTTTGAGTTTGAAGTCTAGAAGGAAGAAGGAATGAGTTTCAATTGTTTCTCTATCTGAGTAAGATTCCTGCAAGGAGTGTAGTTGAATTGTCCGCAAGGAGTGCGTCTTCAAGGAGTTCAGAGGGTTGTCTCTGAAAGCTCAGGAGAGGTAGCGGTTGTTCTCATTTCCTTAGAGTGCAGCTAGGCACAGGAGCCGTGCAAGGAGTGCGCGGGCCAAGGAGAGTCTCAGGGTTGTGAACCTGAGCAAAATATCGAAGGACTGCTGCAGTAGGTGTGCGCGGAGTCGAAGTACATAACACCTGAGAGTGGTTGGAGGTCATCTCGAGGAGTGAGTCCAAGAATCCTATTTGAGGTTGAAGTTGTGAGAGCTCAGGAGGAGTAAGGCCTTTGAAAACGTAGAGGGGCATCGAAAGTTTGTAGCGCAAGCGGACAAGTCCAGGGAACAGTTCTTGGTTTTCCTTCATAGAAATCATCAAAGGGGAAGAAATCGATGGTCAGAAATTTGTGGATAGGATTAGCGAAATCCCGCCAGTCGTCAGATCTTCCAGAGAAGAGAGGAAGTTTCGGCTGCGTCCAGAGTTCAAGCTCAGGAGATTGTGGACCGTAGGATCTTCACAGAAATACCCAACCAGGAGTTGCACGGAGTTTAAGCTTCGTGAACGGGAGGAGGAAAGTTCTGACGAGAGGCGTGGCCATCGAAACTTCGACATTCGTGAAATCGGGAGTCACGAGGACGAGTGATCGGGAATTTTCATAGTGAAAATCCCAGAATCAATCTGAGCCGTCCATCTTGAGAAGACAGGTGGCAATCATTGGGAGCCCATCGACATTTCGACCATCGGGACTCACATAGGTAAGGGTTTTGGTTTTGTAGTTGGCGAAAACCCGAGGGTCAATCTGAACCATCCATCCACTTGGGACGCATGCCATAAATCAAAAGAGAGTCGGGGATCAGCATTTCATGAGTTCTGGAGATGAGGAAAACTTGCATTTCATAATCGCGAAGTCCGATTTTCCGAAAAAAGGAGAACCCCGTGTGGGACCTAGCTGTCGTCATCTCGTCAGAACGAGGCATCGGGAATTTGAAGTCGCAGAGACCCCGAGAGAAAATCAGGGCCGCTCATCTCTAGAGGACGCGTGGCGACAATCGAGGATATCGGGGGAAATCCCGACAGGGAAGCCAAATCGGCATATCAGGATTTGGCATTTCACGAATCCTGAAGACAAGGCAACCAGAGCATTTGAAATCATGAATCATGAAATAGCGAGGAGAAGCGAGGACCGACCATCCTTGAAGATGCATGGCCAAGATCGAAGCCTTCGAGAAATTCCCCGAAAGGAAAATTCAATTGTCGGGAAATCGAGAGTCAGGAAATCGGGAATCCTGTGGACAAGAGGCCCAATACATATTGACACTTGAAACCCTGAACCCTGATAAAAGGTATGACTGTGGTCATATAAAGGCAGGTCACATGACTAGGGCATAGCCAGGAGGGGCTAAAGCACAAAGGGAGCATATCGAGAAAGCGAAGATCGGGAAATCGGGAACCAAAGGGTCATGACATCAGGATTTTGAAAACCCCAAAACCCGATTGTGACTTTCTGTGGTGAACGAAGAAGGGACCAGACCTAAAGGCTGTAAGGTGTCGAAAAAGACCTGTGGGTCAAAATTTAAATAAAGATTCCAGGGGAGAATCGAAGGAGCCACTCCGGCTCGAGGGTGAACTTTGAACGATCCTTAAAGACCGGGAGGTCAGCGTAGAGGCCCATTACTGAGGCAAGGGGATGCCTATGTCAGTTTGGTATGAGAGCATTAGAAAAGCTTCTTTGCTTTCTGTAGTAGGAAGAAGGAAGATTCACCATGCCACTGAGAAGGAGAGATAGACAATCACCTGATCCAAAGGAGGAAAGGGTGACATCCAGAGGAAGGGGTAGACAAGTACAGAACCCAGAAGTAGAAAGAGATCTGCATAACATACATGCCAGACTTGTGGACGTGGAGATAAGAAAAAAATGCACAGCTGATGTAGGAGATATCAGTGAGTCCGAAAATGAAGATGATGTTGGACGTGGAGAAGAAGAAATCATAGCAGAGGATGTAGCAAATGAGCGCTTACTTAAAGTTGTTGCAAGAATGGGTGCAAAGGCGAAGATGGACATTCCAGTTTATGAGGGAAATCTGGATGTAGAAGAGCTTCTAGGCTGGATTAGAGATCTAGACACATATTTTGACTATGAAGATGTTGAAGAGGACAAGAGGGTCAAGCATGCCGTCACGAGATTAAAAGGACATGCAACGTTGTGGTGGGATGAACTACAAGTGGACAGGCATTTCCAAGGCAAGCATAAAATTAAGAGATGGGACAGGATGATTGCAAAGATGAAGGCAAAATTCATCCCCAGGGACTACCAGATTACTCTGTTCAGGAGGATGCAGAACCTGAGATAGAAGCTGATGTAGTAAAGGAATATACTGAGCAATTTTACAGGTTGAATATCAGAGAAGGTCATCATGAAAGCAATGATGAAAAGGTAGCTAGGTATATGAATGGACTGAGATATGAGATTCAGGATGAGATGAGTATGTTGACCATCTAAACGGTGGAAGATGCTTATCAGATGGCTCTGAAAGCAGAAGAGAAGCTGAGCCGAAAGCAAAGTCAAAGAGGCCGAGGCAGAAGTCAACCTAGAGGCAAATCTGTTGTCCAGGACAGAAACCAGAAGCCCAAGGAAAACTGGAAGAAACCTTAGACTCGAACTGAGAGAGGTGGAAGCTCACAGCGAGGGCAATATGCTGAACAGAGAGGACAACATACTGAGCAAAGAGGAGGGTATGCTGATAATAATACTTTTCCTCGTACTAGAGGTAGAGGAAGAGGAAGAGGTGGAGTAATCACATGCTTCACATGTGGAAAGAATGGGCACAAGTATTACGAGTGTCCAGATAAAAAGAAGGACATTGGAGAAGCTCACATCGCCGAAGCACAGAGGAAGGATGTTGAAGCAGAAGACGCTGAAGGTGGAAGATCACTGATGATGCGGAAAGTTCTTTTGACACCCGAAAGGGAGGTGGAGAGTTCAGTCCAAAGGACTAGACTTTTTCAGACTGCTTGCAAAACCAAGGATAGAGTGTGCAAGGTCATTGTGGATAGTGGTAGCACAGATAATCTCGTTTCAACCGAGATGGTAGAAAAGCTGGAGCTGGAGACGATTGAACATCCGAGCCCATACAAAGTTTCATGGCTACAAAAAGGACATCAAGTAAATGTCACTAAACAATGTTTAGTTGAATTTAAGATATGAGGATATAATGATAAGATCTTGTGTGATGTTATTCCCATGGATGTTTGTCATCTATTGCTGGGTAGACCATGGCAATATGACAAAAATGTGATTCATGATGGGAGGATGAACACATACACCTTAGAGAAAAATGGGAGGACACACATGTTGCTTCCAATTAAGGATAAGGAGGTGAAGCCGGAAGTGAGAAACATAGTGCTTCTCATGAGTGGGAAGGAACTTCTTACAGAGGTTAAGAAGAAGGAGGATCCACAGTTCATTGTGGTCAGAAAACCAAAGATTGTTCTGACTAGCACAATAGTGGATGATTTGCCAAAAGAAGTTCAGGAACTGCTGGAAGAGTTCGCTGATATAGTAGTGGACAAATTACCTCGTTTGTTTCCACCGATCAGAAGTGTGAGCCATCATATTGATCTCATAACAGGAGCCAGTTTTCCAAACAAAGTCATGTACAGATTGAAGCTGCAAGAGAATGAAGAGGTTAAAAGGCAGGTCCAGGAGTTGTTGGACAAAGGTTTGGTCAGGGAGAGCTTGAGTCTGTTCGTTATTCCAACAGTACTCAGTCCGAAGAAAGACGGAGGCTGGAGGATGTGCACTGATTCAAGAGCCATTAACAAGATAACCATCAGGTACAGATTTCCATTGCCGAGGATGGATGATTTGATGGATTGCTTGAGTGGAGAAAAATATTTTTCAAAGATTGATTTGAAAAGCGGATATCACCAGATTCGCATGAGAGAGGGTGATGAGTGGAAGACAGCATTAAAAACCAATGAAGGGTTGTATGAATAGCTTGTTATGTCGTTTGGCTTAAAAAATGTGCCAAGTACCTTCATGAGGTTGATGAACGAAGTCCTGAAGGAGTTCATCGGAAAATTTGTCATTGTGTATTTAGATTACATATTGATCTACAATAAAACAGTAGTGGAGCATCTGAAGCATTTGGCTACAGTGATGAAAAGATTACAGCAAGAGAAGTTGCTCATAAACATGAAGAAATCATCATTCATGAAGACATAGCTCATTTACTTGGGATTTGTTATTTCTACAGATGAGTTGAGGATGGATCCAGATAAGGTGGAGGTAATAAAAAATTGGCCGTCACTGAGGAACATATTTGAGGTGAGAAGTTTTCACAGGTTGGCTAGTTTCTACCGAAAGTTCATTAGGAATTTCAGTGGAATCAGCGCAACAATGATGGATACAATGAATAAAAGACACATGTCTTTTCACTGGACTGAAGAGGCTGAGAAAATTTTCAATTTGTTGAAGAGGAAGATCACGGAACAACCAATTCTGGTGTTGCCGGATTTCTAGAAGACATTTCAGGTGAAATGCGATGCAAGTGGATTTGCAATTGGGGCAGTCTTGAGTCAGGAAGACATGCCAATAGCATACTTCAGCGAGAAGCTGAATGAAGCAAAGTTGAAGTACTCTACTTATGATAAGGAGTGTTATGCTATCATCCAGGCATTGAAAAAATGGAGGCATTACTTGATCCCGAAAGAGTTTGTATTGTACAGTGATAACCATGCATTGCAGTTTCTGACTCAACAGGAAAAGTTGAATCAGAAACATGTCAAATGGGTTGAGTATATGTAGAATTTCACATTTGTTATAAAACATATTTCTGGTACTGCTAACAAAGTTGTTGATGCTTTGAGCAGGAAGTGTTTACTGTTGCAGGAGTTCAAAGTCAAAACGTTGGGTTTTGATGATCTCAGGGACATGTACGCAGATGATTGGGATTTTAAAGAAGTGTATGAAGCAGTTGAGAATCCAGTTCTTAGAGACAGAAGCCAATGGATAGAATACATGATCCAGGAAGGATTGTTGTTTAAGGGAAATCAACTATGTATTCCAAATTGCTCCATGAGGGACAATCTGCTGAAGGAGAAACATAGTGGAGGATTGGCCGAACATTTCGGTCATGAAAAAACATTCGCAAAGCTGAATGAGTCATATTTTTGGCTGAGAATGCGAGCAGATGTCAAGATATTCGTGGACCGATGCAGAATTTGCCAGCATTCAAAGGGAAGAAAGCAAAATGCAAGGTTTTATCAACCATTTCCCATACCAGAAAGGTCGTGGGATGAAATTAGCATGGATTTCATATTGGGGTTTCCAAGAACACAAAGAGGATTTGATTCGATCTTTGTGGTGGTGGATAGATTTTCCAATATGGCACACTTCATTCCATGTCAAAAAAACTAGTGACGCGACTCACATCGCGAACCTGTTTTTCAAAGAAGTCATTCGACTTCACGGCTTACCAAGGAGTATAGTTTCAGATAGAGATACAAAGTTCATAGGGCACTTCTGGAGGACCTTATGGAGGAAGCTGGGAACTAACTTGTCTTTTAGTTCAGCTTATCATCCTCAGACGGATGGACAGACAGAAGTAGTGAACAGAAGTCTAGGAGATTTGCTGTGAAGCTTGGTGACAGAGCACCACAGTAGTTGGGACAATATATTGCCGTAGGCAGAGTTTGCGTATAACGACTCAGTGAACAGAAGTACAAGACAGAGTCCATTTCAGATTGTTTATGGCATACAGCCGAGGGGAATTTCTGAATTGATGGATTTAGAATAGAATGCAACTAGGAGCGCTAGTGCAGAAGATTTCGCAGAAGCGATGAAGGAACTTCACAACCAAGTGAAGGAGCGGTTGCAGAATTCAAATCAGGAGTACAAGCGTAGAGCAGATCAACACAGAAGACAACTTCAGTTTGAAGTTGGTGATTTGATTCTAGCACATTTGAGAAAGGAAAGGTTCCCGAGAGGGACATATAATAAGCTGAAAATGAAGAAAATCAGACCCTGCATGGTCTTGAAGAAAATTGGAGAAAATGCTTATGAGATTGAATTACCCGATGGGATCGGAATTTCTCCGATATTCAATATCTCATATTTGTACCCATACAAAGCTGAGGGAGTAGGAACAAATGATGAACAGTCAGAGGTTCAGTGGCGAAAGCAGAGATGCCAATTGCAGATAAGCCACAGATGGAGCGGATGCTAGATAAACGAGTGGGAAAGAAGACAAGAAGGAAAGAATACTTCGAATATTTGGTCAAGTGGAAGGGCCATCCAGTTGAAGATGCCAGCTAGGAAACTGAAGCAAAGATTCAGAAGCATGGACAGACCATGTAAGAGCTCATGGACAGGAGCCCATGAAAATTTTCAAGCGAAGGAGTATGATGCAGGAGCATCGTCAACATCAAGCAAGCGTGGGGGCAAGCGCCACACATTTTGAGCATATGTTAAATTGTTTAAAACTTTTGAAGAGTGGATGCGCCAAACTTAAATGTGATAGTTAAGGAGAGGCGTACTTATGCATTGTATAGGACCTTGAGCGATCCGCTCTCACCCATAGTAGGTAGAAGGCATTTATGTAAGTAGGTAGAATTGAATATTAGATTAGACAGTTTTAGAAGGAGTAGGGGGAAAATGGATATAGAAACCCTCATTGTGTATTGTAACATAGTTAGAAGCATTGGAGCATAGAAGAGAAGCAGAGAGCTGTGTAAGAACACCCATGTACTGATATTTGGATTAATAGAAAGAGGTTGATTCAAATTCATGGTTTTGTGTTTATTCCCTGTGTATTGATGCTGAATGATATGCTCATGAATGTTTTCTTCCTGGTATACATTTTCTTTTATATGCTGTGTATGTGATTTCATGGTTTGAGTTTCAATTGTTTCTTTGTCTGAGTAAGATTCCTGCAAGGAGTGTAGTTGAATTGTCCGCAAGGAGTGTGTCGACAAGGAGTTCAGAGGGTTGTCTCTGAAAGCTTAGGAGAGGTAGCGGTTGTTCTCGTTTCCTCAGAGTGTAGCTAGGCACAGGAGCCGTGCAAGGAGTGCGCAGACCAAGGAGAGTCTCAAGGTTGTGAACCTGAGCAAAATATCGAAGGACTGCTGCAGCAGTTGTGCGCAGAGTCAAAGTACATAACACCTGAGAGTGGTTGGAGGTCGTCTTGAGGAGTGAGTGCAAGGATCCTCTTTGAGGTTGAAGTTGTGAGAGCTCATGAGGAGTAAGGCCTTTGAAAACGTAGAGGGGCATCGAAAGTTTGTAGCGCAAGAGGACAAGTCCAAGGAAGAGTTCTTGGTTTTCCTTCATAGAAATCATCAAAGGAGAAGAAATCGACGGTCAGAAATTTGTGGAGAGGATTAGCGAAATCTCGCCAGCCGTCAGATCTACCAGAGAAGCGAGGAGGTTACAGCTACATCTAGAGTTCAAGCTCAGGATATTGTGGACCGTAGGATCTTCACAGAAATACCCGTTAGCCGTTGGATTGACCAGGAGTTGCATGGAGTTTAAGCTTCATGAACGGGAGGAGGAAAGTTCCGACGAGAGGCATGGCCATCGGAACTTCGGCATTCGTGAAATCGGGAGTCACGAGGATGAGTGATCGGGAATTTTCATAATGAAAATCCCGGAATCAATCTGAGCTGTCCATCTTGAGGAGATAGGTGGCAATCATCGGGAGCCCATCGACATTTCTACCATCGGGACTCACATACGTAAGGGTTTTGGTTTTACAGTTGGTGAAAACCCGAGGGTCAATCTGAACCATCCATCCACTTGGGACGCGTGTCAGAAATCATAAGAGAGTCGGGGATCAACATTTCATGAGTTCTGGAGACGAGGAAAACTTGCATTTCAGAATCGCGAAGTCCAATTTTCCGAAAAAAAGAGAACCCCGTGTGGGACCCAGCTGACGTCATCTCGTCAGAACGAGGCATCGAGAATTTGAAGTCACAGAGACCCTGAGAGAAAATCAGGGCCGTTCATCTCTAGAGGGCACCTGGCGACAATCGAGGCTATCGGGGGAAATCCCGTCAGGGAAGCCAAATCGGCATATCGGGATTCGACGTTTCACGAATCCTGAAGACAAGGCAACTAGCAAATCGCGAAATAGCGAGGAGCAGCGAGGACCGTCCATCCTTGAGGACGCATGGCCGAGATCGAAGCCTTCGGGAAATTCCCCAAAAGGAAAAGTCAATTGTCGGGAAATCGAGAATCGGGAAATCGGGAATCCTGTGGACAAGAGGCCCAATACATATTGACACTCGAAACTCCGAACCCCGATAAAAGGTACGAATGTGGTCATATAAAGGCAGGTCACATGACTAGGGCATAGCCAGGAGGGGCTAAAGCACAAAGGGAGCATATCGGGAAAGCGAAGATCAGGAAATCGGGAACCAAAGGGTCATGACATCGGGATTTTGAAAACCCCGAAACCCGATTGTGACTTTTTGTGGTCAACGGAGAAGGGACCAGACCTAAAGGCTGTAAGGTGTCGAAAAAGACTTGTGGGTCAAAATTTAAATAAAGATTCCAGGGGAGAATCGAAGGAGCCGCTCCGACTCAAGGGTGAACTTTGAATGATCCTTAAAGACCGGGAGGTCAGCGTAGAGGCCCATTGCCGAGGCAAGGGGGTGCTTGCGTCATATGATAGCTCAAGTTATGGATCATTCTCCACCGCTATTTGGGAGGGTTTCTACCCTTGTTTGGGCGCTAGCTTCCAGGAGTCAATTTTGGTTCTCGGAAAGTGGTCATTCATGGGGGTCATATATGTTTTGGTCGCTAGCTCTTAGGGTTTTGTTTCGGTCTACAAAGGAAGGTGTCTGCTCATTGTTGATTATGTTTGTTGCTCTTTAATGGTTTCTCCTTCTTTACCCGCCCTTGTTTTCAAGTTCTAGTTATCCTCATTTTATCTTCCGAGGGGTTTATTTTCGTTGTGCAATTTTTCCTTCTTTTGTTATCTGTGGAATTGAGATTGGAACCCCTGGGGGATTAAGGATTTCTAGCTTCTTGTTACAATGGATAGAGATTTCCAACCCTTCATGGAACAATTTTAAGAAAAATCTCCGATGACATGAGGAGATTTCTCAAGCTAATTGTTTTGCGCTTCATCAACTTTTATCAAAATTGGGGGAATTTGAACTTGCCCTGGTCTCCTTGACATAGCGGATGGATCAAATGGAGCTAGAAATTCAACATTTAAAGACACTTGCAAACCCTCAGCATTCAACATCTGTGTCAATCAACCATGGCACAGTTTATTCTCATGAAGGTGTTGCAGTCAATGCAATGAAGAACACGATACAACCCCTATGGACGTTGAGGAAGAAACTTTGTAGTAGACCAAGGTTTCAGAATTTCAAGAATCTACCTCTTCTTACCAGTGAATTTTCTTTAAAGTTCTGTGGTTTTTAGGATAGTTTATTAAAGATGTAATTAACATAAATGATTAAGAAACCAATTTGGAGAGAGCTCCAAATTTTATTGTCTTAGTTTTAGAACTATATACATGCGGTGAACATTTTTTGAAAATTGTGTATGATCGTTGTTTGCTTAAGCATAACTTCTTTCAATATAAATACAATTCAGTTTCATTTAAAAAAACAAAAAAAAACACATCAATTCAACCAATCTTTCAAATTTGTAAAATAATTACTTTCCTCATTAAAAAAAAAAAAACTCATAAAGTCGTGTCTTCCCAATTTTAAAAGTCCTCGCGTTAATAGAAGTCTTCTCAATACAAAGTCCTTAGGTCAATAATATAAATCTCGAAGTCCATAATAAAAGTCTTCAAATTACTAAGTCTTCCCAACTCTAATATATATTTTAAGATTTTAAACTCTATATTTTCACTAAAATATAATATATTATTTAATAAATTTGAAAAGTTTAATTTTTTTATAAGAAGAATCTATTTTTCCAAATTTCCAATAAATTATTATTTAATATAAAAATAATGTTCACGTCTTTGAAATTTTTATTAAAAACAAATTATTAAATAATTATAAGTCCTTTTAAAGTAAAAAGTTTATTAAATAATTATAAAAATCTTTTTAAAATCAAAAGTTTATTAAATAATTATTTAAAAGTCAAAAGTTCATTAAATAATTATAAAAATATCTTTAAAGTTAAAAAGTTTTTGGAAAAACAATGATAAAGTGGACAAGTTTTCAAAATTTCATTAAAAACAAGTTATTAAATAATTATAAAAGTATTTTTAAAGTCAAAAACTTTGTGTTGGCATCCAAAGTTTTGGGTAAATATCGCATGTGTGCATAAACAAAATTGTGCAAGTCTATTCCAGTTTTACTTATTCCAGTTTTGCGTGCAATGGGGTCTCTTCTTGGAGTTATATTACCTTTCTTAGAAGATTGTCTTGTATCAACATGTGTTTATCATGTTCTGTGTGAGATATTTGACGAAATTAGAAGCCCCTCCAACCTCTTGATAATATTGGACCTAGTGTTGAAGAGAAGATACTTTTTTCTTAGCTTGTTGCAACTTTCTTTCCTCTACTATAGCTTTATCAAATGAAGCATGAGTGATGGCCATGTCTGATAAAACAAACTCACTTATCTTGGCCTTCTTTGTATAAAGAATTACCACCTTCGAGGTACATATTACACCACTATCAAGCATGATCTTTCTCTTCTGCTAAGACCTCTTGACAATTGACTTCATTAAACATTTTCCTATCATATGTGAAAATTTCTAAATCAACCACTTCATCAATGGTTGGGGTATAGTTTAGTCTCTTAAAGATAATATGTTCCTCATACTGTCAGTAATGTAAAAGTGTTCAGTGATGGTCTCTTTACTTTTCCCTTTAGGTCTGGCATCTTTATTTTTCTCATCCCTGTGAATCTTTTGAATCTCTTTATCTTCTTTCAGTTTTCGGGTATTCTCGGTTGACTAGTCTTATTGGGTTTTTTTAGTTGATGGAGTTTCTTGAGTCTCTTCCATTGTCTAATATAGTTGGGTCTTTTCATTTTGTTGTTCCTCCCAAGTCTTCTCAGCTTGTTGTTCATCTTGGGTCTTTTCAATTGATTGTCCCTATTGCAAACTTTTCTCTTTTGTAGAGGGTTTCTCTTCTTCTATCTACTCATGAACTGTTGTATGATTAGTAGCCCTAGTAACTTTACTTACCTCCATAGATTGAGTTTGTTCAAGATTATGAACATCTGGGATGCTCTCTGGGCCCTTGAGATTGGGGACCTTATCAATTAAGATATCAGTATGACCTTTTCCTTGTCCCTCACCCAATCCTGTGATGTCTTCTTCCCAAGCTTCAATATTTTCCGTAGTGTCACCCCTATTTACTTTTGTAGCCTTATCCTTCTTTTGAACTTGAGTAGGCTTGTTTGTGTCTGAAAAATTTTCATTGATGATGGGAACACTTGTTTTTTCCATATTTTCCTCATCTTTTGTTAGGTCAATGATAGTGGGAGGTTTGGAAGTAGTTGGATTCTTTTCTTGTTCCCCCTTATTATCCTTCTCCTTTTCCCAAATTATTTGTTAAAGTTCTTCCTTTTGTTTCTACTCCTCCTTAGAGTTCCTCTTTTTCTCTACTAATTATGACTCTGCTTGTGCCCATTCCTCTAAGTCTCACCTAGCCTTTTCTGCTTGTTCTCTCCTTCTTTTTTCCAAAATATCTTTCTTTTTCTTCTTTTTGTATTCCTTCATTCTTTGTTTAGTTAGTAATTGCTAAGAAGTATCTTCCTCTTCTTTCTTCTTCAGATCCTCCTTTGCCTTCTTTTTCTATTCTTGTTCCTTGATAATCATGTCTTGTTCTGCTAGCATGAATTGATGTTCTTGTTCTGCATTCAACCTTTCTTCTTTTGCTTTCTTGACCTCCCCTTTAGCTTATTTGGTTGAGGGATACCCTTAATTAATGATATATATTTTCTCTTCTAATGTCAAGGAGGCAAAAACAATCATGTTTGGGTGAGCTCTCCTTTTTTCCACTTTCTTCCAATCTCGTACATTTTTTTGTAAAAGGCTCATACTGCCACTTTTTGTGTGAACAAGGCCAATTAATAGATACTTTCTTTGCATGCTTAAGAACTAGGCTCTTAGGGTCATGTTTCCTAAAAATCCCAGTACTAGGATTACCTTCGATGCAATCCAGAGGTGACTTCTAGTTCTAACATTTCTAGCAGCGTTGTCGGGGAATGAATTGAAGACATTTCCCTGGGATAGAACGACAAAGCTTACTGGTTTTAAAGATGCATTAGAACTTAGTACATCAAATATTGCAATTTGCACCTGGCGAATCCACTGTGTCGACTCCATATCATTCACCTGGCGACTCCATGATTAAAGGATCGATTGACGACTCCACAGGTTCGAAATGGAAAGAATGTTGGCTCAGAGGTATGCTCCTTTTAATTTCTCCTGTGTTCCTTCTTTTCCTAATGTTGTTCCTACTCCAAATGATTGGGGTGATTATTTTCCCATATGTAGAGAGTGTAAAGAGGACAACCCCACTCAACATCTCCTTGAGTTTCATGAACTCATGCATCAATGGGAAATACATCATGAGGATGTATTACTAAATATGTTAATGATCTCGTTAGCAGGAGATGCTCGCAAGTGGTACCACTCCTTACCCCCTACTAGCATCTCCTCCCTGGAGCAGTTTCATGCGGCTTTCAATAGGAATTGTCAAAATTTTTACTCCTCTGAGTTTATTTCTCATAACTATTGTAAGGAATATAACGATTGTGTTCAGAATATAGAATCTTCTGATGCAGACTGTGAGGATGAAGAAGATGCTTTGGGTGAGCTGGTGGGACTGGTAAAATTACTTTCTGCAAAAATAAAGAAATTGGAGGAAGATCGTGCTTGCCTCTCTTATGAAGATGCAGAGGATATTTCGGTCCTCGAAACAGATGTTCTTGGCATCCCTACTTATGACGAAGAAGTGATTTTGGATACTGTCCAAGAAAAAACAACTTGCGATGAATATCCCAACGAAGATGACAAAGAGAAGAGCTCTCCCATGGTTCCTGTTTATTATGATTGTGAATCTGATCCTTGGGAGAGCCATGAAGGAGAAAAGGAGGAGACAAATGAGTAGTTTATATCTCGCACTAAGCCTGTGAGTGAGAAACCATCACCTGGGATCAGTTAGCCTGCATCAGTCGTTCACGCACCTATGCTTGCCAGAGACATTCAGTCATGTGTGAACAACTGTGGGACAGAGCATGTTTTCTGCCACCAGCCCAGTAAATTTTCTCACTCATTCTATGAGACTATAGGGGAATGCATGGAGTTGCTTTTCCTCCATGATTTGAAGCCTCCAAGTCTTATCCCTCCATTGCCATCTAGAGGAAAGATGAAGGATGTAATCGTTCTACTTTCACGGTTGCATCATCTTCTATCAATCACTGACTGAGTAAAAGAGCTTTCAGATAGGAAGTTACTCGAATGGCTATGGTTGAAGTTTGCTTTCACTTAGCGCTTTGTAAAAGTCAATTAGTCTAGGAATGTACATAAATAAGATCCTCCTGGAGCCCATGTATTTTTCTTTCATTTTTAGGATAGTGTGCAAGTTGGCCTTTAATCCTCACCAAGATGTTTTTTTGAGCATGACTCCATAGCCCAATGCAGAAGGTGACTGGAACTACTTGTTATTGGCAGCTCACAGGGAGCATGCCATCCTCTATAGAGCCAAATGTTATCAGATATAGTTTTCAAGGGCAGCAAGTCATCCAAGTTCGTGGTCTGCACAAGAAGCCCCCAAGCGTAGCATGCAGAGCAGCTCATTCCGGGCTTAAAATACAAACACGCAGGCTCAATTTTGTGACGGTGGAGATCCCCTGTGAGGATCAGATTAGCAGCCCTCGGGTATTTAGAGTTTCAGAATTGTATGAAGTATAGCGCAATAAAAAGAGTTGAATCCCGAAGTGAATGTGAGTCGTCGATCTTAAAGTGGAAAGGTGGCAGCTTATCCCAACATTCAGGGAAATGAACTTTAGGAATTTCGAAGTGACAAGTGAATAAAATTTTTGAAGAGTCGAAGCCCGAACTCCCGAAGAAATCATGGACCATTGATTTGAAAAGGGAAGATCTGATCCATCAATCTAAAAGACGCCAGAGCTGGGTTGTTGATCAGGAAGCCTCATCTCAGATCACAATATCAATGGTTGCGCTCCATTACGGGGTCAGAATGTGCACACATTTTAAAATTTCAAGGGTGGGTCGTAGTCAAAACCGTGGTTTTTAGAAAGGGATGCGTGGCGGTTCATGGTGAATTGTGGGGACAAAAGAGGTTTTCTTTCAGACCACCCTTGGTAGCACCCGCAATCGCGCAATTGTGTAGGTTCATGGCCCTATATCTCATTGAAGACGGAGCGATGGAGAGGAGTTGCGCCAAAGGCTGAAAGCGCTCGTATTTGGTCACAGAAGAATATCTGCTTGGCCTCGAGGCATCGGGATTGACTCGAAGAAGTTGTGGGCACCGCCTAGAACATTCATGGATGTCAGGCCTTGTCCTGATCCCAATGAAGGTAGTTACTGAAAATGGGGGTGGTGGTTGAGACCTCGTCTCAGCCCATAAATGGAATGTGTGGAGAGAAGGGTCGTGGGGGCTGATTGTCAGTCCAAAGCTCCCTGGTGGATGAATTTTCTCGCAGAACACATAACTGAGGCGAGATTGCATCTGACCAAAGACATCCTACATAGTCTGACAGAGAAGGCACCGACTGAAATATTTAAATGCAGTGGTCCGATCACGCTCTTGGTAGTTGCAGTAGTTCTAAGTATATATGCTCAGTTTTGATATTTTTTTATGGTCGATGGTTGAGCAAGGCTCCCGTATTGTAAAGTTTTGATGAAGCTCTGGTTCTTCTGGTTATGTATCTGTATTTGAGACTTCTTGATTAATCTAAGTCATCTTTATTACTCCATCTTATTCGCCTTTGATACTGAGAGATTTCTTGAATGAATGATTCACATGGATTGTTGTGACTGTATTCTGATGAATGTTTGATTGTAATGATGTTATGATTTCTTTCAGTTGCCTTGAAATTTGAATCCAAGAGGATATTGTGTTTAAGTTTTTCTTCCTTAGGTTGCTGGAAGACCTGATGTCCATGACAGACCTCTAAATTTTTCTCACCAAAGTCTTCCTCCTACTCACCCTTACTCCAACTTACTGACTGAAGTTAATCAAGACCTCACCTGCTTGTGCATGCTGGTCCAGTTTTCTGAGTTAGAACGATATTATATTGAGTCTGCACCCATTCGAGCCCCTTTAAATTTATTCATTGTGACATATAAACTAATGGGTACTAGGCTTACCTTCGATGCAATCTGGAGGTGACTTCTAGTGCTAACACCTTACTATATAATATCCTATCTGAAAATTGTAAGGGATAAAAAAAATTATCTTCTTATCTTTAAATACTGTAGCATTGAAACCTCGCATGATGTTCTAGTAACATATTTCACCAACCGCAAGCCTCTCAGGTACATATGCAAGTAGGAGACGTGGTGGTAGGTAGCTCCATATATTAAGAGGTATGTGTGTCTTTCCTCCAAATATTGGTTTCCAATGTAAGCAAGGAATTTCTTATCCTGTTTTGATAGCCTAGGGAATTCTTTCCCAAAAATGAGATTGTACAAGTGAGTTATAAATAAATCACATATCTGAGAGTAACATCTTTTACTTGTTTTCCCATAGAATATTGAAATAGACATGTATTGGTGATTCGAACACTTTTCAACTTAAGTGATAATCATGGGAAAGTGTTTTGGGCACATTATGCATCAAGAAAGAAAGAAACCATATGAAATGAAGAGACAACACCTAGTTTAGGTTTCTGAGCTTGTCCAATTTTGATGTTGAGTTGTTTTGATATAATGTCCCCCTAGTTAAACTTCTTAGATCACATAGCAATAGTATAGGCCAAAGGAAACCAAGATTCAGAAAATTGTGAGAAATCTCTCTTTCCATATAACCTGCACAATAAGATCATTAGGTACATGTATGGCTCTCTCAAACCGGTGATAGGCTATCGTCTCAATAACCTGTTTATGAACTTCTTGTCTTCCTTCCACCAATTTCCTAAAATTCTATTGCTGTCATATTTTTGGTAGAAAGATACTACAAAATTCTGATTGAGAGATTCCTCTGGTTCTTGGAACGTATAATACCTATTGACATCTTGTGAGAGAAAAGAAACAATACACTCCCCCTTGTCATTATTGAACAAACAACTTTTACAATATGTTTGATTGATAATCCACTCAAGTAACTCTACATAGAGGAATATTTACGCTCTAGATGCGAATGAATGCAATCTATACCACCTGATAAATTGGAAGACCGAGTCATCTACCTTTCTAAGATTGGGGTTTCTATGGGGAATTTAATATGGATAAATCTGGTTCTTTAAACTTAATAAAAAGGTCATTCCATCTAGGGATCGATAACTATGTGGTGGCACCTCCTGTGCATGGTTCTGTGTCCCAGTACAATGGTACTTGCATGGATAACTCATTTAGAGGGAGCCTGATAATAGTTTCCGACCCTTTTGAAGTGAGTGGTTTCTTTGTCTGAGGTGGGGCAGAGCTAGAACCTTCCTCTATTTCCATGTCCCTAGTCCTTGGCTTTTTAGGTCATTTTAGAACTTGTGTCTTCATGGGAGGCATCTTACTTGGAACACAGAAATCCTGAAATGTGAGAAGTCATACATTACTTAAAATGGTTAGTCCAGTATAAAATGGTAAAATTGCAAAGCGTACATGTTTACCCAATTATTCCAAATCAACTGTAATGAGAGTGATGTCACTTAACTGGAATAGAGACGAATTGCTAGCTATGTTACTGGTTAATGTGATCCCTCTAAGTTATAGACCAAACAAGCATTCTATCCTCGAGCAAACAATAGTGATTCATTCTCTAGCTAGAATGGTTTTCTGTTAGGGAAAAAATAGGTAAAAAATGATTAAATTCTGATTGTGGGGAACGCGATCTTGCATATATAGTATCGTCAAATGCCTCCCTTGTATGCCCAACTACAAATTAATGGTTGATTTGATGTGCAGACAAATTTATCAGAGGATTTTGGAAAGCATTTTGGTGTGCTTTGTGCCCATTGGCATCGACAAGAATGATCTAGATTATTTTGAGAATGAAATGAAGGTAGAGATATAACAATGAAATATACAGAGATATTGAAATAAACACAGAGATACAATATGCATTTTTTTATTAATGAGAGAATGTACAGAAACTGTAAAATTACAGAGTGAATGACTCACTAGAATGGTGGCAGCTTATCTCTGAGAAGATATGTGATGGCTATGCGCATTCGCAAGAAGATGGTGATGTTTACAATGAGGCTCTAGAGGAATTTTTAACAAAAAAAAAATCCAAAAACCTAACCCTGGAATATAAAACACCAAAAGGTTTGCGGGACCCGATAGGGGTAGTTGGTACGTCAACTTCCCAAGGGCGTAACTTTTGCATGCAATCTCCCTTTGGGGCGCACAATATCTCATTGGAAAGGTCTATCTGAGGAATATACATTTTCTATCACACTCTAGATAAAGCCTAATGTGACTATGGCAGGCCCAAAAAATGTTGTTTAGGGACCCAAAACAACCCCGAAAGTTTAGGGCCCAAAAAGCTGCAGAGAAACTGCCAAGGTGGAAACCCCTGTTTTGAGCAAGTGGAATAGGTGGGTGGCCATCGATCTCTTCTTGGATCAATCCTCCCCCCTTAGGAAGAAATTCTCTCCATTGCATGAAGTATCTAGGGCAGATTTTGATGAATATGAACCTTGGTGAGTTGCTTGCCTTGCTCAAGAAGTTGTCCTGCTTAGCTTGTTGAAGGATGTTATGAACCTGTTGTTGGAGGGGTTGCATCTGTTTAACCAATCTGGATGCATGATCTACCATAATGTGGGTGGACTCTGTCAGTGAATATGCAACATGAAGAACATGAAGGGATTTATCATAACTTGGTTTGAATGGGCAGTGTGGAGGCGCCCCCATGGGTGCAGTAGGAATATCTTGGTGTGTTATAGCAAGATTTGCCTCACCATTTTTATCTTGCACAGAGGGCCTTGTTCCATTTCCCTATGCAGACTCTTCATCCCTTTTTTGATGAATCCAGAGCTAAAAAAACATATTGTTCCACATATACACACCCTATATACTATACAACATGTGTATACGCAGGCTGCTATACTACAACCCGTGTACATCGATATTTGTGCAAGAAAATACAAAAATGAAGTCGGATTTCCATGTCATGATAGGAGATATATGATCCTTGGCATTACATATACTGGAAACATTATGAATCGGCCCTTCAGTTGCATTTTGAAGGCTATAAGAGCACAATTCCGAGCTATGGAAAAGAGGAGAAATCATTCAACTTTAAGAGAAACGTTACTCTGGAGAAATTACTTCATATTGAGTCTGTATCCCTTTGTTCCTCAAGTATGAACACAATGTTCAACCCCTAATCTCTTCCCCTATTGTTGAGAGAACCTCATTGTCTCCCTTCTATGAGATTTCCTTTGGTGGAGGATTGAAGTGGTGGAGGCCCAGTTGGAAGGAACCTGGTTTCTTGGTTTCAAACCGTGTCGACACGGAAGTCTGTAATGTTATTACTTCTGCTGATCATTCATTAATAGAAATACTCCTTTCCTGTCCTATTGGTATCTTGTAAATATATGATTATTATCCATGGGCATGTTTGTTATGTTTATTAATGGATTATGCTACCTAACATGCTAACCCCTTTGTATTATCACTATATACTTGCTATTCTTGTTTGTTGAGAACTTGTTGTAGGTATAAATCTTTGGGTTGAAGTGCTCAACAGTGGAACATCATCAAACGTTCGATCGAGGTAGGCCTCTTTCTTATCTTGCACATTAGTTTATATAGCATATGTTGGAATTGACTAGATTTTTGTAGTCATACCCGTATGTTGTGGTTCACCCTTGCCACAGAGATTTTTTTCCCTCGTAACAGAATTGGCGACTCCACTGGGGAAATGGAACAAGGCCCTCTGTGCAAGATAGAAATGGTGAGGAAAATATTAATATAACATATGCCCCCTAATGTGTGAGATTAGAGGAGTATCTGTGATGGACGAAATACATTATAAATAACCCATAAGTGGAGTGGTGTAAACCCAACTAGAAAGACTAGTTTCTCATTACATTCTGTGTTGACTTTACATACATGGATGCCACTAGAATACAATGCAAATTCATGTGGAAAATATACCAAATGAGCATCTGTGGCCATGAATAGGCAAATATAAATGCGGTTACATGCCAAAAAGATATCATAATCACGAACAAGGCCCAGTAGAACCAGTCTCAAAAAAAATCTGAAGATATCTATATACAATGGAGTACAATCTGATGTCCCATGATTACTGAAGTCAAATAGGTGTTGGTCCAATGAAAAGGAAGCAACAGCTCAGGCAAGCTGCGGCCACATAGTGATGTCTTTAAGTCTTCTACACTTTCCACCAAGGGTGCAAGTCTACATCATGTGAATAAAGGAGTTGAGGTCGAACACAATGAGACATCATTTGATTACCGGTCATTGAGGTATACCGTTAACAAATGTGAGACAACTTACCAATAATGAAAGTAGGTATCAAGGAACCGAGAAAATTCCTACAAGTGTGAATAAAGGAGTCGGTGTCGAACACTTGAGGAATCCAATGATCAGGAGACATTGATGTATTCCCATCTGTCAATGGTGAGAGAGCCTGCCACTAATGAATGCAAGACTCAAGGTACTCATAAAACTATAGGCCTCATATCTAGAATAAATGAGCTGAAGTCGATGGAAAGAGACCCACTGAAAGGAGATAATTAAGCCATCTCTCATCAGTCAACATGAGGAACAAAGTAGGAGCTTCATAATTTGGTGGAGATCGAATGAAGAACATGTTCGCGAACCAACGACCCTATACGTCTTTCGTATGTGCCAAATGCAAGCGGTGCACGAAAAAGACCCTCTGAATAGTAGCCAATGATGAAAAATGCTGACAAAGGCGAGGAAACCACCAATAAGGATAATGGCATCCAAGACACTGCACGAATCCCAAAGTGTGAATAGATGTCTTGTCGTCGAACAAAAGGGAAAATACCCAGTCAACGACCAATGATAAAATGTTGACTGTTGGGTTCAAGGTGACCTACCAATGATGAAAGTAGGGCCAGGGTGCATGATAAGACCATAGTATCATGTGATTCTGAGAAAAATTGAGGGTATGGCCGACATGCAAAGTCAAGAGTTCTGAGGAATGGCCAACACAGGTTGATAGAATTTCTTTGAACAAGAGCATGAGACATATGGTAGGCTCCGACAGCATAGACCCAATGATATAACTATTAGATGCAGGAGGCATCGATAATGTTCTCTATGGGGACTGGAAGAGTAACTAGTCGGTAGAGAAGACTCTGTAATGAGATTATATTCCTAAGGCCATGCTAAACCCAAAATTATGATGACACAGGGATTCAATAACTTGGTGCTCTGTTCAAAGGCGACACGACTGCTGGAAAATATAATATAGTACTCCCTTCCCGCCTGTAATTTTTTCATTTTTTCATAACAAATGAATGCTATGATACAGAAGAGGAAATGAGTGTCGCAAGTAAGCAAAGCTAGTTCCAGCAGTGGAACGTACATATGCTCAATGCAAGGAAATGCATGTGGGATATGGACACTCAAGGTAATGTTCCCTCCAGGGTATAGGGTGTTAAATTGTGAAGGATATAAACAAGGCTTTGCTTGGTTGAGGATGAAAAACTGCTTAGGCAACGGTTTATAATGCAAAGTGAGAACCGACTAAAGGCTCAATACTGCAAGTGAGGGCATGAGATGCAATAACAACTTGACACCAAAAAATGTCCTTTTTTATGTCTTTTAGTCTACTTGGTGTGAAAAAAGGGATAAACTTGTGCCAAATAGACATCATTTCAAATCCAATTTATGAGTGTGAAAAAGACAAGTTCACTCAGCGATCTTTTTTATATTTGGTAACAAGTCGGAAAAGAGCTTAACTAAGTCTCATGACCTTTCAAATCCAATTCAATGAGTGTGAAAGGGACAAATCACTCGACAATATTTTCAGTTTTTATACGAGTCGGAGAAGAGCTTAACTAAGACTCGTTTTTGGGAGTCTGCGGGGAATAAGGCCGCATGTGTATGAGTGTGAAATGAGGCTCATCATAAATTCATGTATTAAGATATAATGGACTCCCATTCCTAAGGAAAAAACTCGAGATGGGCACCAAATGACAAAGAGGATCTAACTAGGGTGTCGATGCCGAGCTTTTTCCTTAGGATCGGGAGTCCATTATAACTTGATACATGACTTTATGAGAGAGTTTTATGAGTACCTTGAGGCTTGCAGTCATTAGTGGTAGGCTCTCTCGCCATTGATAGATGGGAATACATCAATGTCTCCTAATCAATGGATTCCTCAAGTGTTCGAAACTGACTCCTTTATTCACACTTGTAGGAATGTGCTCGGTGCCTTGATACCTACTTTCATTATTGGTAGGTTGTCTCGCGTTTGTTAATGGTATACCTCAATGACTGGTAATCAAACGATTTCTCATTGTGTTCGACCTCAACTCCTTTATTCATATGATGTAGACTTTCACCCTTGGCGGAAAGTGTAGAAGACTTGAAGACATCACTATGTGGCCGCAGCTTGCCTGAGCTATTGCTTCCTTTTCATTGGACCAACACCTATTTGACTTTAGTAATCATGGGACATCAGATTGTACTCCATTGTATATAGATATCTTCAGATTGGTTTTGAGACTGGTTCTACTGGGGCTTGTTCGTGATTATGATAGATTTTTGGCATGTAACCACATTTATATTTGCCTATTCATGGCCACAAACACTCATTTGGTATATTTTTCACATGGATCTGCATTGTATTCTATTGGCAGCCATGTATGTAAAGTAAACACAAAATGTAATGAGCAACTAGTCTTTCCAGCTGGGTTTACACCACTCTACTTCTGTGTTATTTTTAATGTATTTCAGCCATCACAGATACTCCTCTGATCTCACACATTAGGGGGCATCTGTTATAGCAATATTTGCCTCACCATTGTTATATTTCACATAGGGCCTTGTTCCATTTCCCTATGCAAACTCTTCATCCCTTTTTTGACGAATCCAGAGCTAAAAAAACATATTTTTCTAGATATATGTGCCCTATCTACTATACAACATGCGTATACACAGGCTGCTCTACTACAGCCCGCATACATCGGGATTTGTGCCATAAAATACAAAAATGAAGTCAGATTTCCATGTCACGACAGGAGATCTCTGATCCTTTGCCTTCCATATACTGGAAACATTCTGACTCGGCCCTTCAGTTGCATTTTGAAGGCTATAAGATCAAAATTTTGAGGTATGGAAAAGAGGAGAAAGCATTCAACTTTAAGAGCAAAGTTACTCTGGAGAAATTACTTCATATTGAGTCTGCATCCCTTTTTTCCTCAAGTATGAACACAATGTTCAACCGCCAAGCTCTTCCCCTATTGTTGAGAGAACCTCATTGTCTCCCTTCTATGAGCTCGCCTTTGGTGGAGGATTGAAGTGGTGGAGGCCCAGTTGGAAGGAACCTGATTTCTTGGTTTTCAACTGTGTCAACACGGAAGTTTGTAATGTTATCACTTATGTTGATCATTCATTAATAGAAATACTCCTTTCCCGTCTTATTGGTATATTGAAAATATATGATTATTATCCATGGGCATGTTTGTTATGTTTATTAATGGATTATGCTACCTAATGTGCTAACCCCTTTGTATTATCACTATATACTTGCTCTGCTTCTTTGTTGAGAACTTGTTGCAGGTATAAAGATTTGAGTCGAAGTGCTCAACGATGGAACATCATCAAACATTGGATCAAGGTAGGCCACTTTCTTATCTTGCACATTAGTTTATATAGCATATGTTGGAATTGACTAGATTTCTGTAGTCATACCTGTCTGTTGTGGTTCACCCTTTCCATAGAGAGTTTTTCCCTTGTAACATGGTGCTCTTATACAATCTTTTTTATCTTATTTTGCTGTATAGAAGTGTCTTGGGTCGAGGGTGTAGTGGTTTTAGTGTCCTTCTCTTCTGACCAAGTTGTGAAGAGGCTAAACTTTGCGATATGAGAGATTATTTTGTGGCATTGTTTTGTTGGTACAGTAGTCGAAAATACCTCTGGTATCCTATAGGGATGACCCCCTAGAGTAAAAATGACACTATGGGGTCGAGACTCATAAATGACATGATGCCTCCATATATATGGTTGGCTTAATAGAACATCTGATCCAGGTGGATATTGGTGGCCACCCCCCTGTTCCATATTCCAACTGGCTCATCTAGACAGTTTTCAGTTCAACATGTTTCTCTGTAATGGGGACATTTATTTGTAATTGTTGTTTCTACACTTACAGGGCTGTCCTGAAGCCCTACACAACATCCAGGTGGATATTGGTGGCCACCCGCCTATTCCAACTAGCTTATCTTGGAAGTTTTAATGCAGTACATCTTTTTGTACTTCCAGGGCCATTTTGGGGCTCTAAATAATGTCTTCTTGGTCTGCCATAGACTATATTCAAACTATATATAGAGTCATATTTTGATGGCACAATGCATATTTCTCAAAAATACCTTTCCAACGGGCTATCACACGCCTAAAATGACGATCATATGCAAAAGTTACGACCCCGGGAAGTTAATGTACTAACTTACCCAAATGAGGCCCACTTGACTTTTGGCACTTCATCTCCTAGGGTTAGGTTTTTTGGATGTATAGGGTTTTGAAATTCAGGTTTATCACAAAAAGGCCTTCATAGACTCATTGTAATCATCTTCTGGTGGATGAGCGTAGTCGTCACATCTCTTCTCAAAGATAAATATGCCACCATTCTAGTGAGTCTTGCCCTATATATTTTTACAGTCTGTGTACATTTATTTCATTAATAGAAATCATGTATTATTATATCTCTCTGTTTCTGGAAATTTCTATGAGTATTTCATTATAATATATTTGTTTTCATTTCATTCTGAAAATAATTCACAACAGTGGTATCAGAACATGCTACTCTTGATCATTTTTCAGTGCATGTTCCCAACGAGGTCCGAGTATAGCAAGTTGGGTCTTGAGCTTGTCTCTCTTGAGGAAAATCACTCTCACACACCCAAGAAACCCTCTATGGTGGTAGAAAATAGAAACGAAGGAACACAAGATTCTATTAACCTGTTTCTTGAGAAATCTCTCACGTGACTAAGGGACAAAATGATGGATAATTTTGCACACATCCTTCAATGTCTGCCGATAGACACAGGCACATCTTCATCAAGAGACCATTTTGGAGGAAACTCTCCCTTCAAGGTACAATTTAATTTTGATATTCCCATATTTGAAGGTCAGATAGATGTGAATGCCCTAGAAAAATGGTTAAATCTATTAGAAGGTTATTTTTCTATTCATTTTTTTTTCCGATAGGAAAAAGATCACCTTTAAACTCCTCAAGCCTCTCCCCCATGTTAAACATTGGTGGGAAACTTACTAGGAGAAAAGTTCCACAGAGGAATATGGAATATATGGGGTCGAGCCCACTTGGGAATTTTTTGTGGATGCGGTCAAGGAACAATACTATCCTGTTGATAACTATGAAGACCCGTACACGAGATGGACCACACTATTGCAAGAAAAGAGCCAAATATTGTCGAAGTTCACAAATACTTTCCATACCTTGTGCACCAAGCTAGGTATCAAAGACATTGAACGACATCTGGTTTTGAAATACTGTGTGGATATGCATAGGTACATCCAAACCAAAATGAATTTCCTAAACATCTCATCATTGGGAGTTTCGTATCGATATGTTGTAAAAAACGAGCAGAAATTTAGGCACCAAAACAAATGGGAGTTTGGGTCTACAAATCCGCAACAACCAAATCATGGTAAAGACGACCCTAACCAATAGCCTCCTGAAAACCAATCCAAGACACAGGAAAAGAAGGTTAAAGGAAAGACAAAGAATGACAGTGGGAAGTGGTGCGACTTGCACAAAATTCCCTAGCACAACACCGATGAATGTCGCTCGAAACAATCATTTTTGGAACTTCATTTCGTTCCAAAAATAATATGGATCAACATCACAGACTTCCATTGGGGATTGATGTTGTATGACAGGTGACAGTGTTGGCTGACACAAAGATATGTTCCCCAACGGAGCCATATGAAGCTGTATGGTTGCGGGTGCGGTGTTGTCGGAGAATCCAACTGCTTGATGACCTTTGCTAAGATGGGGTTTTTATGGCTTCCACTATCAACAATAAAATGCAACAGGATCCCCTTCACCAACATTTGTGAATGGAAAAGGCACCCCCCCTCCTCAGGATCCTCTAGTTCTTCTGGTTGGGTTGTTGCAGTTGCGATAGTAGCAGTGGGTTCTGCATCAATTATCTGTCACCTTTTATTATTGTCTAAATCAGAGTCCAAGTTGGGGCTCGACTCTATTTCTTTGAGCTCAACCACCAATTACTGTTTTGAGCGACATTCATCGATGTTGTGCCAAGGGAGTTTTTGGAAGTTGAAACACTTCCCAATGTCCTTCTTCATCTTCCCATTACCCTTCTTTTCTTGTGGCTTGGACTGGTTTTCTTGAGGTTGATTTTTTTGTGAGTTAGGCCTACCTTTACCATACTTTGGTTGTTATAGATTTAAAGACCCAAATTCCTGCTTGTTCCGCTGCTTAAATTTCTGCTCGATTTTGACAACATATCTATAAGTGGCTCCCAATGATGAGATGTCTAGAAACTCCGTTTCAGTTTTGATGTACCTATGTAGAGCTCCACGGTATTTCAAAACTAGATGTCACTCAGAGTCTTTGATACCTAGCTTGGTGCTCAAGGTATGGAAGGTATTTGTGAACTCTAGCATTGTTTGGTCCTGCTTTTGATGCAGCGTGGTCCATCTCATGTGCTGGTGATCATAGTTTCTCATAGGGTAATATTTATCCTTGACTACATCCATAAAAAAATCCCAAGTGGGCTCGGCCCCAAATATTCCAGACTCCTCTATGGAATTTTTATCCCAGTAAGTTTCCCACCAATGTTTGACATGGGTGAGATCCTTAAGGAGTGCAAAGGTGAGCTTTTCTCTGTTGGAAAATTGTGAACAAAGAAATAACCTTCTAGAAAATTGAACCATTTTTTCAAAGCATCTTCATTGATCTGACCTTCAAATACAGGAATATCAAAATTAACTTGTACCTTGAATGGGGTAGTGTCTCCAAAGAGATTGCTTAATGAAGATGTGCCTGTTATTGTCGACAATCATTGAAGGATTTGGGCAAAATTCTCCAACATCTCATTCCTGTGTTGTGTGAGGGATTTCGTGAGAAAAAACTTGATGGGATATTCTTCTTCCTTGTTCCTCTTCTATTCCGCTATGGGAGGCCACTTGGGCTGGCGAGAGCGGTTGTCCTCAAGAGAAACTAGCTCGAGACCCAACTCTCTATACCCTGACCTCGTCGGGGACATGCACTAAGAAACAAAAAGGAGTAGATTGCTATGATAACACTGATCCAAATTATTTTGAGAACGAAATGAAGGTGGAGATGTAACAATAAAATATACAGAGATATTTCAATAAACACAAAGATACGGTAATGCACAATTTTTATTAATGAGAGAATGTACAGAAACTGTAAAATTACAGAGTGAATGACTCTCTAGAATGGTGGCAACTTATCTTTGAGAAGAGATGTGATGGCTACACACATTCGAAAAAAGATGATGATGTTTACAATGAGGCTCTAGAGGCCTTTTTAACATAAATAAATTCCAAAACCATAACCCAGGAAGATGAAATTCCAAAAGGTTTGCGGGCCCCGGTGGGGGTAGTTGGTATGCCAACTTCCCAATGGTGTAACATTTGCATACGATCTTCATTTGGGGCATGTGATAGCTCGTTGGAAAGGACTATCTGAGGACTACACATTTTTCCATCACACTTTGGCTAAAACCTATGGTGTGACTATGGCAGACCCAAAAAACGTTGTTTAGGGTCTCAAAACAACCCCAAAATTTTAGGAACCAAAAAGTTGTAGAAAAACTGCCAAGGTGGAAACCCCTATTTTGAGTCGATGGAATAGGTGGGTGACCATCGATTTCCACTTGGATCAATGAACCTACTTTTCATGACTTACAAATGCACAAGTGAATACCCCAATCACCGATCATTGATATCGACGGTGAAACTGTAGCCTTTGAGAAATAAAAACTATATTTGTGCATAAAAAACATGAGAGACATTTGTACAAGATAATGGCATGGATTTCTGACATGGCAGGATGATGTGGCATAGATGAAGTATGGTCAGTGATGTGGACATGTATAGTAGATAACATGGCAGGTGACATGGATGGTTGTCATGGGCCTGTACGATCATCGGAGTGGATATAATTCGCGCATAAGATACAGCGGTTAGGATCCATTCTTACTTGTGATCAAACGACTAAGATTTACATTTTGAAAACAATGGTTCATCAACATCGGTGGATATGCATTAATCATGTGGCATATAACCAATTAAGATTTTTTTTTATGTTAATCACCCATTGGAAATCGATAAAAACTCCTATTTGTTTCTTGTGAACGCTATATGATTTCTTCCAACACCCGATAGCTCATCGACAATCGACGGATTCATTTACACTTTTCTTTTAGGACTCTAGTTTCATTCTATTGATTATCGACAGCTTGTCAGTGATCAATGGAATTTGTTACACTTTAGTTAAAACTTAATCAACCCCCCTTAAACGTCAATTATTTCATCGGTCCTTCTTTCAGAGGCTTGCATCGAGGTCAGGTTTTTAGGTTTTGTTAGAGTTATTCTTATTTCCTCGATCCTAATGGTTTTATCGAATCTTTTTGAAAAAAATTTGTATTTCAAGATTTTTTTGTTTAACTTGTTCCTTTTTCTTTTGGTTGAAATATGGGAAACTTTTGGGGTTTTCTTAAGTGCTTAAATATGAAGAAAGAAAGAAAACACAATGCATCAAATTCACTAAACTTAATATGCAGTCTATAAAAGTGAAACATAAAGGAATGTAATATATCAAAAAAGAAAGTGATACTATAAAAATGGAAATTTTGAAAAAGGATGTGTTGTGTACTTAATAGACCTTTCATATCAGAATATGTACATGAACTCGGGAAATATTCATCTCCAAATCCGCAACCGACAATATGATATTCCCATCGACTTGACTTAGAAAAATAAAAAATCCACCCAACCACTTACTAATGGTCCCTTGATGATTTCAATCCCTAGTAGCGACCCTACACCACATGTACCAAAGGAAACTTTGTGATGTAATGCTCATAATCCTTAAGCAAGGGCCACTAATAGTTATATCATTTGACAATCTGGCTCAATCCCACACGACCATGTTATCTCTAAAGGTTCTCTAGACCTATCCTTCTCAAGTAAAGGTATTTCTATCCATGTTTGGGGAAGTCGACTGATCCAGATTTTATGAGAAGAACAAAATGACTACAAGTTATTAACATGTGTTTAACATAAAATAACAGAGATACAGTAAAACTAGTTTTCTATTCAATAAGGAAATAAGTTGAAACTATAAAATGCAGCGGAAACAAGCTTGATGGAATGGTGGCGGCTTATCTTTGACAAAAGATGTGATAGTTGCGCTCATTCACAAGAAGAACATTACAATGAGGCTCTATAGGCCTTTTTACAATAAACAAGAATGCCAAAAACCCTAGACATCTAAAAACCTAACCCTAGGAGATGAAGTGCCAAAAGTCATGTGGGCCCTGTCTGGGTAAGTTAGTACATCAACTTCCTGGTGTCGTAACGTTTGCATACGATCTTTGTTTTAGGTGTATGATAGCCCATTGGAAAGGTATCGTCGAGGAGATTAAATTTTGGGTCTCAATCATGCCTTTGGCTATCATTGAGAAGTTCGATCCCGAAAAACCTTCATTTAGGCCCTCAAAATGGCCCCGGAAGTTAAAACTGCTAAAAATAGTAAATTGCCAAAACTGCCAGAAAACTGTTTTGAGCTAGTTGTAAAAGGTGGGTGGCCACCGTTATCCACCTGGATCAATCCTCCCTCCTTAGGAACCAATGGTATCTATTGCTTTGAGTTCCCCCATCAAATGAGGAAATTTCTGCTGAATTTGGCCCCGGGTGAGCCACTTGCCTTGGTGCAGGAGCTGCCCTGCTTTGACGACTCGATAAAGTTGGATCATTTGCTATCGAGTGCCCTTGATCCGTCTGTCCACAATATGATCATTAGATGCATGTTGTATGCAGTCAGGGTTGAGCTCTGTTGGTGTCAACTGTTCTACTATGTCCGAGGTGTCCAATAATGGTGGGAAATAAGGGCGAAGGAGATCCACATTGAACAATGGGTGCAGGCCAAGGAAAGGAGGAATGTTGATCTCAAAAGAATTATCCCCCATGGCCTTGGTGATGGTGTACGACCCATAACAGAGTGGGCGAAGATTCTGATGGGGTCTTGTAAGGCGTTATTTCTGCAAGTGCAACCAAACTTTGTCACCCACCTGAAACCTATATGGCACCCAATGTTGATCATGGTACAACTTGTACTTGTCATTGGACTTCTATAGGATATTCTGAACCTGTTGGTGGATGTGCTGGATCAACTCAATGAACTGGTTGGCTTTGTCAGCTTCAGTTGGAGTAGGAGATGAGTCGGTCGAGGTGACCGCAAGGGGATGTGCAACATCTATGGGACCCAATGGTTGGAATCCCAACCCCACCTGAAAGGGCCTGTGGTCAGTTGAGATATGAAGGGATTGGTTATAGCTATGTTGGACATAGGGAAGGCTCTCCTCCCATGTGCGAGGGTGATTTGAATTATACATGTGAAGGATTTGCACAATCATTCGATTTATAACCTCGGTTTGGCCATCTGTCTGGTGGTGGAAGGCCATGGATTTGGTGAGCTTGGTGTCCAGTAGTGACGAGAGGCTCGACCAGAATGTGTTGAGAAATCGACTGTCCCGATCTGAGACAATGGTTTGTGGGATTCCAAAATGTACCCAAAATCGTTCAAAGAAGAGCTTGGCAGTGGCCTTTGATGTGATGTTCTTCTTGCAGGCAACCAAAATCGCCATCTTAGAAAAGACATCAACAACCACAAAAACACAGTCATTTCCCCACTTGGTGGACGGGAGGCCCGACATGTAGTACATTGAGATGGATTCCCATGGCATGTCAGGAGTAGGAAGAGGGGTGTACAGGGCCTGTTTATTAGTGGTTGGTTTGGCAATAGCGCAAGCAGTGCAAGACCTGATATACTTTTTGACCTCATGTCAAAGTTTTGTCCAGTAGAAATGTTTCTGTAGCATCGCCACTGTCTTTTCGATGCCGAAGTGTCCTACCACCCGACTGCAGTGGGCTTCCTAGATCAGCTTCACTCACTCGCTTGATGGAACACAGATATGGCCCAGACGACACAACAACCCATCTTGAAGATGGAAATTATTGACAACTGCGTTTGCACCCAACATTTGGTAGGTGGTGGCGAAGTCTAGGTATGTCTCATAAAGTTGGGGCCATCCAGAGGTCTCATAGCCATAAGAGTCTAGCACCATGGTGAGTTCCACAACTGGCGGTTTTCTGAGGCAATCAACGACGCAATTGGTGCTTCCTGTTCTATACTTGATGTTGAGGTGGAATTGCTGCAAGTATGTGGACCACTTTTGATGGTGATCATTCTGCAATTTTCCTTGTGTCTGCATGAACTGCAGTGGATTATGATCAGTGTGGATGACTGTCACCTTCCCAATAATGTAATTTATCCACTGGTAGCAGGCTTGCACAATGGAGTACATTTATTTTTCGTAAGTAGGGTACTTACAGACAACATCTGATAGTGTCTCACTATGATAGGCCACGGGGTGGCCATGCTGAGTGAGAATGGTGCCCACCGCATATTCTGAAGCATCTGTCTCGATCTCAAAGGGTTGTTGCAGGTCTAGTAGTGAAAGTACCGGGGCTGAGCACAAGTGTTGCTGCAAATCATTGAACGCTTGTTTTTGGGGCTGGCCCCATGCAAATTATGTCTTACCACCACCCCTGGTTATTTGGCTAAGGGCCCATGCAATATGGAAGAATCCCAACACGAACCTGCAGTAGAAATTGGTAATGTCTAAGAAGCTTCGAAGCTCACTGAGTGTGGTTGGGGCTGGCCAGTCACGGATGACTTGGATCTTGGCTGGATCTAGATGTATGCCATGTTGATCAATGATGTAGCCTAGGTAATGGACCATGTCCATGCCAAAGGAGCATTTTTGCAAGTTGACATATAGCTTATGTTGTTGTAGGGTGTGCAGAACCTATTGAATATCCTACAAGTGTTTGGCCCAAGTGTTTCTGTAAATGAGAATGTCATCCAGATACACCACTACAAAAGTATTAGTGAATGGTCACAGGATATCGTCCATCATCCTCATAAAAGTGGCTAGAGCATTTATCAAACCAAAGGGCATGACCAACCATTCAAAAAGGCCTTCCTTTGACTTGAAGGCAGTTTTCCATGTATCTGTCTGTTCTATTGGGACCTGGTGGTAGCCAGATTTCAGATCAATCTTACTGAAGTATTTGCCCCCGTGAGTTGATCAAAGAGGTCGTCGATTCGGGGAATCGGGTACTGGTTTCTGACTATGATTTTATTCAGAGCCCAGTAATCAATGCAGAGTCGCCAGGTTCCATATTTCTTCTGTACCAGCACGATTGGGCTCCCGCAACGTGATGAGATGGGACAGATGTGCCCCTTATGGAGCAGTTCTTGGATTTGTTGCTTGATCTCCTCATTCTCTAACAGAGAGCGATGATAGACTGGCCCATTGGGAAGCAGTGTGTTGGAGGTCAGATCGATGGGGTGCTTGACCTGGCAGTGCAGAGGTACCCCGGTAGGTGAGGAGAAGATATCTGAGTATTCTTCCATGACCTTATCTACTTGATTTTGTTGTGTGGAGAGGTCGGCTGCAGAGACCCTGGATGTGGCTGTGATATTTCGCTTATTCTGAGAGCGAATCACGAATAAGAAAAACTTCCCTGTCCGAGAGATGACCTTCCTTCATTGCTTAGCATAGATCAAGGAAATAGCACTAGGTGGGACTACCTCGGGTATCCTTTACAATTTCCTGTTCAAAGTAATAATAACACTATGAGGCCTAGACTCATATACAACATGACATTTCCATAAATAAGGTTGGCCCAAAAGAACATCACAAACTTCGAGAGGAGCAACATCACACAATACCTCATCTTTGAAGGGACTGAGTCGTACGACAGTCGACACTATTGGCTGACGCGAAGATTGCTTCGTTGGCGGAGCCATCCAATGGTGTAGGGTTGTGGGTGCGGCGTTGTCGGAGGGCCAACTGCTTGACGACCTCTACTGAGATGAGGTTCTTCTGGCTACCGTTATCAACGATGAAGTGCAGTTGGGTGCCTTTTACCCACATCTGTGAATGGAAGAGGTGTTCTCCTTCTTTTGGCTCATCTAGTTCACCAGGCTGGAGCTTGGTGGTAGAAACGGTGGCACTAGGTTCCATTCCAATGATCTATATTCCCCTTTCTAGTTTTGGCTCAGAGTCAGAACCTGCATCTAATTCAGAGGCTTTCACTTCGGCCACTAGCGACTGCTTTGAGCGACAGTCAGCAGTGTTATGCTATGGGCTCTTATGGAAGTTGCACCACTTCTCGTTATCTTTCTTTGTATTTCTGGTGTCCTTCTTTAGTTGTGGCTTGGACTGGTTGTCCTGATACTATCCATCTTTTCTCTGTCCTTTTTTCTGTGGGTTGGGGCCGCCCTTTCCTGGCTTTTGTTGTGAGGGATTCCCAAGCCCAAATTGTCGCGTCTTTTGTTTGAGCTTCTGCTTGATTTCGACAGCATATCGGTACGCCGCACCCAAGCATGAGATGTCCAGAAATTCTATTTCAGTCTAGATGTATCTATGTAGATCACCACGATACTTGAGCACCAGATGTCGCTCTGAATCTTTGATACCCAGCTTGGTGCTCAAGGTATGGAAGATATTTGTGAAATCTGGCACTGCTTGGTCTCTTTCTTGCCGCAATGTGGTCCATTTCGTATACAAGTCTTCATAACTTCCGACAGGGTAGTATTGTTCCTTAATAACATCCTTGAAGGTTTCCCAGGTGGTCATGACTGTAAATAATGAGGGTTCCGCTATTTCCTTTTTCTCATAGAAAGTTTCCCAGCAATCTTTAACATGGGGAACGACTTTGAGGAGAGCAAAAGTAATCTTTTCTCTATTCGAAAAGTTATGGACATAAAAATATCCTTCTAGTAGATTCAACCACTTGTCTACAACATCTGCGTCTATCTAACCTTCAAATATAGGAATATCGAAGTTTATTTTTACCTTGAAGGGGGTGGTGCCTCCGCTCGAAGAAGATGCATCGCCTGTTGGTAGCCGTTGAAGGATTTGTGCGAAACTTTCCATCATCGCGTTCCTTTGTTGCGTGAGGGATTCCTCAATCAACAGTTTGAAAGGATATCTTGTCCCATCATCTTTCTTTTCTCCTTCCATGAGAGGTCGCTTGGGCGTGAGAGAGCTTTTGTCCTCAAAAGAAACAAGCTCGAGACCCAACTCTTTGTACTCCGACCTCGTTGGGGACATGTATTAAGACGACAAGGAGAAGACCGCTTTGATACCACTGATCCGGATTTTATGAGCAGAACGAAATAACTACAGGTTATTAACAGGTGCTTAACACAAAATAACAGAGATACAGTAAAACTGGTTTTCTATTCAATAAGGAAATAAGCTGAAACTGTAAAATGCAGCAGAAACAAGCTTGCTGGAATGGTGGCGGCTCATCTCTGAGAAGAGATGTGACGGTTGCGCTCATTCACAAGAAGAACATTACAATGAGGCTTTGAAGGAATTTTTACAATAAACGGGAATGCCAAAAACCCTAGACATCCAAAAATCTAACCCTAGGAGATGAAGCGTTGAAAGTCATGTGGGCCCCGTTTGGGTAAGTTAGTACATCAACTTCCCGGGGTCGTAACTTTTGCATATGATCTCCGTTTTAGGCGTATGATAGCCTGTTAGAAAGGTATCATCGAGGAGATTCATTTTTGGGTCTCAATCATGCCTTCGGCTATTATTGAGGAGCTCGATCCTGAAAAACCTTCATTTAGGCCCTCAAAATGCCCCCAGAAGTTAAAACTGCTAAAAATATTAAATTGTCAAAATTCCCAGAAAACTGTTTTGAACCAGTTGGAAAGGTGGGTGGCCATGGATGTCCACTTGGATCATCAACCCTTCTAATTATAAATTAATAACCTTCTATTTGGATAATTCAGAGCTCAGGTTTCCATCCCTAATTACTCTCCAAATCCTTGTCTCAATCAGAAACATTACCATTCATCATTGCATCATGCATGAGGGAGTGTCTACTTGCATCATGTTCACCACAATATGGAAGAATTTATGCTCCATGGAGCTTACACCCTTAACCATTACCCTTAGGTATTATGATAGTGAACCATCCCAATGAAAATTCCTTTACCAAAACATCCTTGTCAAATTGGTAGGCAAAACCATCTTAATTGACATAAAGGTAGTGGATACACCATTAGAATAAAACATCCTACTTGGATGTAGTTATATGTATGTTATGAAAGTTGTTTCCTTGGTTTTTGGCACAATGATGTTCCCTCATTATGGAAAGGTCATGTCCATAGACTAGATCATGCATTATGAACATCAACCAATGCCTAACCTAAGAAACAAAGGTTGTACACACCTATATCTACCTTGAACAAGAAAAAGGAGTTAGACTCCATGGATTATATGTCATACATGCCCTCAACCAAGCATGGTAATGATTATTTATTTGTAGTTGTTGATTAGCTCTCTAAGATGGACATCTTCACAACTAGCAAGAAAAATATCACACGAAAAGGCACTGCTAAGATCTTCTTCAATCATGTTTGGTTTCATTTTGGGCTACCGCAAACCATTATTTCAAATAGGGATAATAGGTTCATGTGTACTATCTAGTTCATCCTATGGTCAATGATGGACACCATGCTGACCAAATGGATTGTCTTCATCACCCAAATTGATGGACATGCAAGGGTAGTCAGCAGGATGATTGTAGATATCTTGCAAATGTATAACTCTATGCATCCACATAAATGGGATGAGAACCTTCCTTCTATTCAACATAGCTACAATAGATCCCTTTATATAGCTCTATTAGTGACAACCATTTTTAGGTGTTCTTGGGATTCTGGCCATTAGCCCCAATTAATATAGTTTTGAATATTGCATCTACATAGGAAGAGTCTCCCATGCTTTTGGCATAACTTACAAGTAGAAAGTCTTTCTGAAGGTTAATACATGCAAGAGTTGGAGGATATCCCTCTTCACATGGACTCCCACCACCATGGTCGGGATTAATTTTCCATTATACAACTTTGCCCAAAACTTTTGTGCCCACAAGCTTTGCAGGCCACCTTTTCCATGGGAATTCCTTTTTGTTTCGAGTACGATTCAGCCTTGGATTGCATCCCCACAAGCCAATAAATGTTCACCACCTCAACCTTTGACCATAATCCTTGTGGAAACTTCTATGCGCACAGTTTCTCATAGAAGAAAGAATTGGTACTCAAGCTTCTGCAGCCCGTGACCTGCAGATCAATAAGAGGTCATTCTAAATTTTTAACCTATCGTGAGTGTTCTTTTCCACCCGCAAGCATTGCAAGGAAATATTTGTGTGTGGGTTCTTTATAAAGAGAAAATGTGCACTTATTCTTCTACAGGCCACGACCTGTGGCCCAATAGGAATCGTCCATACACGACCATTCGAGTCCCGATGACCTTTTTCCTTTCCTATAGAGCCTCTTCTCCAAAAACCTAGCACCAATAAGATTTGCGGGGAAATCTTCGCATGCAGGTCGAATTGGCATATCCTTACACTTCGAGTATTGGTGACTGCTTCCTCCCTAAAAACCCTCTTTTTCGCAGAACTTTTTCTCTACGAACCTATCAACCACAAGCATTACAGGGAAATATTTACGCATGGACGAAGACCTCATATTCATACATTAGTGTCATATTTTAAATTCTTGCTTGCGAGATCTTTCCCGCGAAGTTTTGAGGCCACAAAATGGAAAAGGTAAAACTCCTCCCACCTATGTGAAATTCAAATTAATGAAGATTAATTGATTGACGTTCGTCCAGTAATTTCCAGAGCAGATATTTGTCTGATTAAACGCTATAGTTATTGCACACAGTGTCAATTTAATATGCAATAATATCAAGTTTCAGATCATTTTGAGTTGTTTGTATTCATAAAATCTGGTCAATTGAACTACTCTATGTAAAAATCCTCACTCATCTCTGAATCATATAGTTACACCAGGTGCAAAATATCCGGAGCAAGAGGCCACCAAGGGAGGTTCATGACACCAAATGCCCCAATTTATGTTGTGCAGCGGAAGCATAAACAAGTATAGAGAAACATGAATTCAAGTACAGAATAACAATCACACAATAGACACCATGATTTTACGTGGTAAAACCCCCAGGGTGAAGGAAACATCCACGGGACAATGGCAACAACATTTTATTGCTTAACAGGAGATTACAACCAGCAGCCGGGAGAGGGCTTGAAGCCCCTTCCTCAATATCTGCCTCTCAGGCATACATATTTATACAACCTCTCCTTCAATTATACAAAACTGATTACATTAATTGTTGCCCCCTTCTTTTGCTGATTAGTTTTAACTAAATCCAACAATAAAATATTGTTGAGGAAATCATGAACCACTTTAACCTTAATTGGTTGTCATATTCCAACAATTTAGATGAAAAATCTAAAAGATATGTTTGTAATGGACACCATCACTAACACCAGTTTGCAAAAGTATTCTTCATGGAAGGAGATATATCAAATATTTAACACTGACTCTTTTCTGACAGAGGATGGAAACTTGCAGGTTGATGTGAACATAAAAAAAGCAGCCTATATGTTGTGGCTACTCGCCCAACTCTTTTTCCCCATAATAATGCATGCCGATGGGCATACACCCGAGTGAACTGACAAGTAGAAGAAATTATAGACTACGCAGGGAAGCATATAACCTCACTTGGAGAAGACAACATACCTAAGATGTACAAGCTACCGGCACCAGATCAATTCCTCAATAAGAATTTTCTAGAATAATTTAATTAAAAACACCCCAATTGCACTGAATTGTTGGAAGAATGGTGGGACCAAGACACAAAGCTCCACATTAAAGACAATAATATATACAATACACGATACCTCAAAGGGCCATATCAACACATCGCGACGATGATCTATTGTCTGTACAGAGAGGTTGACAACATGCACTTCAAGTTGGAACGGGTGCCCCTAGTCAAATGTGTAGTTGAAGGAGGGATAATTTTCAACTGGGCACAAATCCTGACAGATAAAACAATTTGCACCGCCTATGAAGCCCGCGGTAACAAAAAAGCAAGATTTTATATGTCAGTCTATTAGATTGATGCAATTTGTTCTTATGTCTCCTTTCCTAGAATGAACTGGGCTGGGAAACCTGACCTCCCACCCATTCATGTTTGATGTTATGAGCTTTGGGAATGCAATTATAAAGGCCATTTCTATGAAATCTGTGATGAATTTATGGCCCCACAATTGCAAGTTATTTTTGGAGGATATCTCCTGAGGATATCTTGAGAAGCTGTAGAAACCCTTAAAGAGTTGGTTGATTGGTATATGGAAAAACAATATACTTATATCAGGGTTTTCGGGTGCTCTTCCTCAACTCATATGTTACCCAAGTATGTTCCAAACAGGCTCATATGAAGGAAATATCATACCATACTATTGAAGCTGGTATTGCTAAAACTTTATTGGCTAGTAATAGAAGAATATGGCCCAAATTTACGATCACTATAGGAAGCTTCACACTACATAACAATCCATATGCCAAAAAGGAAGCAGAAGCTTTGAATGGAGTGATTTTATGCACAGGAAATCCCAAAAACCATGATCCCAGAGGGTTAATAACTAAATGTTACAAAGGCCTGAACATGATATCCACTTCTCGGCATGACACAAATGAGGAGGATAGTATCTCCCGAGGGGTTATATGTTATGAAGAGGTAATGGGATGCACATAAAATGCTCAATAGTTGTTGATACTTGAGGTAAACCAAGAAAAAGAAAAAAAAAACCTTTTCCAAGAACAACGAAAGAAATTGATGCTCAATACACAAGAATAGGAAGAGGCTAGTGAAAGGGCCCAACAACAAAAGGATGGGGAGAGAATAAAGAAGGCCACGGATATGGAAGAGGAGTTAAGGAAGAAAGCCTTATAGGAGGATGAGAAAAGGCTTAAGGAAGAAGAAGAAAGGATCAAGGCTGAGGAGCTAAGGAAAGCAGAAGAAGCTGCCAAAAAACTTGAGGTAGAGAAAAAGAGGAAGACAAAAGAAGAAATAAAAAAGAAAACCAAGGAAGAGGAGAGAAGAAAGAAAGAAGAGGAAGAGAAGAGAAGAAAGAAAGAGGAAGAGGAAAAGGCTAGGGAAACATTATATATGGAAAGAAAGAAAAAGGAAGAAGAAGATCAAAGCAAAGGCACAAGTCCTGATACAACATAAATGTTGTCATACTTTGGTACTCCCATCAACCTAGGCACCCCTCTGAATATAATTCCACCTAGATTTTCATATGTTTCCTTGTAGACAACATATTTTGATAATTTTGTGGCCCAGCTAGGGAAATTCTCTTACAACATGTATATTAAAGGTATTTCTAAGAGACCTACCAAAAGTCCAAGAACAAGAGAGACCAAGAGTATCCAAGAAATATCCCACAGGTCTATCTCTTGAAAATTAAGCCAAGAAAACCCTTAGAAAGAAGCAGATGACACAACATTTTCTCTCCATGCATTTGCAAGGGCCAATTTAATCATTGTCAGTGAACTAAATGTTGAAATTGATACTCATAAAACTAGGGTCACATTCCTTGAAGATCAGTTGATGGAGAAGGAGACTACATTTGAGAGGGATTTCAATATGAAATATCAGCTACATTTGGCCAAAATGAAAAAAAAAGTGAAAGAATCACATTTGAAATAAATGGAGGCCCTAAAGATAGAATTCAAAGGACGGGTTTCTTTCTCAAAGCAGCAAAGAGAAAAAAAGAAATGAATATGAAAAGAAGATACAAGAGCTAGAAAAAAAATTGAAGAACAATGATAATGTCATGAACATCCTAAATGTAGTAAAAGGAAAATCCATATTGGTGAATGAAGAATTAAGGGAAACTCAAAAGAATTTTTTCACTGAGCTAAACAATATACAAGATTCCCATGATGAATTAACTAGGCTCTCAAACCAAGTAGCAGAGGAAAAGTTCAACAGACAGGAAGCCCAAGAATATTTTGATAAAGTGATAGACTAGAAAAGGAAGTATGTAGATTCCCCTGAAGAGCTACCCAGGTACAACAAGAGAGAGAAAAGGAAAAGCACAATTGATGCTAGATAATTGGAAAGAGTCCTGCAAGGATGTTCAAGAATTGGTAAAAATTACCAAAAAAACATGCTACAGACTCTGTAATTAAACAGACACTATCGTGGGAAAACTTGACATGGCAGAAATGGATGTGTTGAACCGAGCAACACCCAGCAAGTTAATAATAGCAAAAGTAGAAAAAGATAGAGAGTAGAGCCAACAATTTATAGAACTGATGAATGAAATAAACATAGGGGTCCTAGACAATTATCTGATAAAACCAACACAGTAAGCCACCTTGAAAAACACATTCACCAAGGGACTCCAATAGGATCTAAAGCAAGAAGTAACAAGAGACAGTTTGCATGGAGAGATTCAAATGGATAATATACAATAGGACAAGGTCAAAGAGATATTGCCTTCGAAATAACACCTTTAAATTTTGTTTATGGTTCTTATACTTAATCGTATATAGGGTTAGAGTATTTGGAAATAATAAGATGTAACTATCATCTGAGATGATGACAGTTACGGAATGTAAAGAGACTCTCTTATTTTATAAAAGAGAGCTTCATCAAATATAGAAGGACTTTTTCTTGTTGTATTCTTGGATGATACTATTATTTCTTTCATAAATGTTTGCAGAAGTATATGGGACTATTCTACATATGTTTTTGTTATTTGAGTTTTTTTTAAATGATTATCTAGTGAACTATTTCCGTGCATTGTCATTTGAGATGATTATGCTTTTGTGATTCCTAATAGGTGTAGTGGTAATGTTCCAGGTCTGATATGCAACTATGTTCTGTTGGATATGTAGCTTCATTGTTTTAATCTATTCTTGATTGACATGAACTATTTGTGCAATTAATAATAAAATATTTTGCTATGTCTTTTTGGTTAGTCTTGAGTTATATTAGAATTAGTCTTTGCATTTCTATTAGCCCTTAGTGGAAACCAAGATCACATATTGGTCAAAAGTTGTTATCCCAAACGAGAGTGATCCTAATTGGGGCTTTCCATCAGGCATCTTCCCTTACTTGTTTGATAGGACATTTGGACCCATCAACATAAATGGCACTAGAAGGAGAGCCATTAAGATGAATGGTTGGTAAATAATTGTATAAATCGAATTCCACCCATTCTGGTCCGCAAAGAAACCCTTCCGGTCGTGGTGAACCATAGACTACAAACCCTGAGCTAATCCCCGTCTCACATCCTCCTCTAGTTCCAACCCCTACTCAAATCTTCAGTCAGCAAAGTCCCTCGCAACCAATTATGGCAGTCAATATTCCTCAATTGATCAAAATATCAAATGTCTTAACTCGAGGTCTGAGTTAGTGAACCGGTCAAGAACCTTTCAAGTTCCCTCTCCCGCAAATACAAAGACAACAAATTGAGAATAAAACCGACATCAATTCCCCAATTGACAATGGTATTCCAACCATCGAGTCACCCAATTATCGTATCTCTAATGTGTTACGTGGAATAATTGACCTATCCAATCTTGACTTCGAAGACTATCTACCTCTTGGTGGTGGTCAACCGCCTAGTCCTTCAGATTCTCCTCCACTTACCCCCAAAGAACCGTCTGAGGAAGAACCCATAGGTGGTAACTGAGAAAGACCTCGAAGCATGGCTGGAGTAAATGCTAATCAACCCACCAACCAACTATGACTAGCTTGGGATGTTGTGGCTGTTCCAGGAGATACTTATCCTCTTCCCAAACATTCTGAGAAAATCCTACCCAGGTTCAACCCTAAGAAGAAAGAATCTGTCAAAGACCATATAAAAAAATTCATGTTGGTAGTTAGACTAATGAATGTGGAACATGAAGATGTTATCTACAAGATTTTTCCTTATACCTTTGAAGTTAAGGCCTCTACATGGTATTTCGCTTTAGCACAAGGTTCAATTACAAGATGGAAGGCTTTTGAGACTGCTTTCATTGAAAAATTTGGAGAAGATAAATCCCCAACAACTCTAGTCTTAGAATTTTCTAGAATTGATCCACGTGGATATCGGTGGCCACCCACCTTTTCCAGCTGGCTCAAAACAACTTTCTGACAATTTTGGTAATTTACTATTTTTAGCAGTTTTTCGGGTCCTGAACTTCCGAGGTCGTTTTGAGGCCTTAAACGACTTTTTTTTTGGGTATGTTGCGGTAGAAATATTTCATCGTGTAATTTTGTTCAAAATTTGTATTCCTCGGATAGATCTTTCCAACGGGCTATCATACGCCTAAAACGAAGATCGTATGCAAAAGTTACGACCCTAGGAAGTTGATGTACTGACTTACCCAAACGGGGCCCACATGACTTTTGGCGCTTCCTCTCCTAGGGTTAGGTTTTTGGATGTCTAGGGGTTTGGAATTCATGTTTATTGTAAAAAGGCCTTCAGATCTTCATTGTACTCATATTCTTGCGAATGAGCGCAGCCGTCACATATCTTCTCAGAGATAAGCCGCCACCATTCCAGCAAGCTTGTTTTCCGCTGCATTTTACAGTTTCAGCTTATTTCCTTATTGAATAGAAAACCAATTTTATTGTATCTCTGTTATTATGTGTTAAACATCTGTTAATAATTTGTAGTCATTTTGTTCTACTCATAAAATTTGGATCAGTGGTATTAGAGCGGTTTGCTCCTTGTCGTCTTAATGCATGTCCCCAACGAGGTCGGAGTACAAAGAGTTGGGTCTCGAGCTTGTTTCTCTTGAGGACAAAATCTCTCGCATGCCCAAGCGACCTCTCATGG
>JZKD02S1673827.1:231477-256853 GCA_000966675.3 Picea glauca
AAATAAACTTCGATATTCCTATATTTGAAGGTCAGATAGACGCAGATGTTGTAGACAAGTGGTTGAATCTACTAGAAGGGTATTTTTCTATCCATAACTTTTCGAATAAAGAAAAGATTACTTTCACGCTCCTCAAAGTCGTTCCCCATGTCAAAAATTGGTGGCAAACTTTCTGTTAGCAAAAGGAAACAGAGGAACCCTCATTATTTACAGTCACGACCACCTGGGAATCCTTCAGGGATGCTATTAAGGAACAATACTACCCTGTCGGAAGTTATGATGACTTGTATACCAAATGGACCACACTACGGCAAGAAAGAGACCAAGTAGTGCCAGATTTCACAAATATCTTCCATACCTTGTGCACCAAGATGGGTATCAAAGATTCAGAGTGAAATATGGTGCTCAAGTATCGTGGTGCTCTACATAGATACATCTAGACTGAAATATAATTTCTGGACATCTCATCCTTGGGCGCAGCCTACCAATATGCTGTCAAAATCGAGCAGAAGCTCAAACAAAAGACGCGACAATTTGGGCCTGGGAACCCCTCACAACAAAAGCCAGGAAAGGGCGGCCCCAACCCACAGAAAAAAGGACAGAGAAAAGATGGATAGTATCAGGACAACCAGTCCAAGCCGCAAGCAAAGAAGGACACCGAAAAGACAAAGAAAGATATCGGGAAGTGGTGCGACTTCCATAAGAGCCCATAGCATAACACTTCTGACTGTTGCTCGAAGCATTCGCTGGTGGCCGAAGTGAAAGCATTTGAATCAGATGTGGGTTCTGACTCTGAGCCAGAACTAGAAAGGGGAAGACAGATCATTGACATGGAACCTAGTGCCACCGTTGCTACCACCAAGCTCTAGCCTGGTGAACCAAATGAGCCAGAAGAAGGAGAACGCCTCTTCCATTCACAGATGTGGGTAAAAGGCACCTAGATCCACTTCATCATTGATAATGGTAGCTAGAAGAACCTCATCTCAACAAAGGTCGTCAAGCGGTTGTCCCTTCTGACAACGCCGCACCCACAACCCTACACCATTGGATGGCTCTGCCAACGAAGCAATCTTCGCGTCAGCCAATAGTGTCGACTGTCGTATGACATCAATCCCTTCAAAGATGAGGTATTGTGTGATGTTGCTCCTCTCAAAGTTTGTGATGTTCTTTTGGCCAACCTTATTTATGGAAACGTCATGTTGTATATGAGTCTAGGCCTCATAGTGTTATTATTACTTTGAACAGGAAATTGTACAGGATACCCGAGGTAGTCCCACCTAGTGCTATTTCCTTGATCTCTGCTAAGCAATGCAGGAAGGTCATCTATCGGATAGGGAAGTTTGTCTTCTTCGTGATTCGTTCTTAGAATAAGTGAAATATCACAGCCATATCCAGGGTCTCTACGACCGACCTCTCCACACAACAGAAGCAAGTAGATAAGGTCGTGGAAGAATACTCATATATCTTCTCCTCACCTATTGAGGTACCTCTACACTGCCAGGTCAAGCACCCCATCGATCTGACCCCCGACACACTATTTTCGAATGGGCCAGTCTATCGTCGCTCTCAGTTAGAGAACGAGGAGATCAAGCGACAGATCCAAGAACTGCTCCATAAGGGGCACATATGTTCCATCTCATCACCTTGCGGGATCCCAATCATGCTGGTACAGAAGAAAGATGGAACCTGGCGACTTTGCATTGATTATCGGGCTCTGAATAAAATCACAGTCAGAAATCGGTACCCGATTCCCCGAATCGACGACCTCCTTGATCAACTCATAGGGGAAAAATACTTTAGTAAAATTGATCTGAAATCTAACTACCACCAGGTCCCAATAGAACATACAGATGTATGGAAAATTGCCTTCAAGTCAAAGGAAGGCCTTTTTGAATGGTTGGTCATGCCCTTTGGTTTGACAAATGCTCCGACCACTTTCATGAGGATGATGGATGATATCTTGCAACCATTCACTAATACATTTGTAGTGGTGTATCTGGATGACATTCTCATTTACAACAACACTTGGGACGAACACTTGTAGCATATTCAACAGGTTTTGCACACCCTGCGGAAACACAAGCTATATGTCAACTTGCAAAAATGATCCTTTGGCATGGACATGGTCCATTACCTAGGCTACATCATTGATCAACATGGCGTACATCTGGATCCAGCCAAGATCCAAGTCATCCATGATTGGCCAGCCCCAACCACACTCAGTGAGCTTTGGAGCTTCTTGGACCTTACCAATTTCTACTGCAGGTTCGTGTTGGGATTCTCCCATATTGCATGGGCCCTCATCCAAATAACTAGGGGTGGTGGTAAGGCAAAATTTGCATGGGGCCAGTCCCAAAAACAAGTGTTCAATGATTTTAAGAAGCACTTGTGCTCAGCCCTGGTACTTTCACTACTAGACCTGCAACAGCCCTTTGAGATCGAGACAAATGCTTCAGACTATGCGGTAGGCGCCATTCGCACTTAGCACGGCCACCTCGTGGCCTATCATAGTGATACACTATCAGATGTTGTCCGTAAGTACCCTACTTACGAAAAATAAATGTACTCCATTGTGCAAGCCTGCTGCCAGTGGAGACATTACATTCTTGGGAAGGTGACAGTCATCCACAATGATCATAAGCCATTGTAGTTCATGCAGACACAAGGAAAATTGCAGAATGATTGCCATCAAAAGTGGTCCACATACTTGCAGCAATTCCACCTCAACATCAAGTATAAAACAGGAAGCACCAATTGCGTCACTAATTGCCTCAGCAGACCGCCAATCATGGAACTCACCACGGTGCTAGACTCTTGCGGCCATGAGACCTCTGGATGGCCCCAACTTTATGAGACAGAGCCAGACTTTGCCACGACCTACCAAATGTTGGGTGCAAACACAATTGTCGATAATTTCCATCTTCAGGATGGGTTGTTGTGTCGTCTGGGCCATATCGGTGTTCCATCAAAGGAGCGAGTGAAGCTAATCTAGGAAGCCCACTACAGTCGAGTGGCAGGAAACTTTGGCATCGAAAAGACAGTGGCGATGCTACATAAACATTTCTACTATCCAAAACTTCGACATGAGGTCAACAAGTATATCAGGTCTTACACTGCCTACGTTATTGCCAAATCGACCACTAATAAACAGGGACTGTACACCCCTCTTCCTACTCCTGACATGCCATGGGAATCCATCTCAATGGACTACATGTCGGGCCTCCCATCCACCAAGCGGGGAAATGACTGTTCTTTTGTGGTTGTTGATATCTTTTCTAAGATGGCGATTCTGGTTGCCTGCAAGAAGAACATCACAACAAAGGCCACTGCCAAGCTCTTCTTTGAATTATTCTGGGTACATTTTGGAATCCCACAAACCATTGTCTCAGATCGCTACAGTCGATTTCTCAGCACATTCTGGTCGAGCCTCTAGTCATTGCTGGCCACCAAGCTCACCAAATCCACGGCCTTCCACCTCCAAACAGATGGTCAAACTAAGGTTATAAATCAAATGATTGTGCATATCCTTCGCATGTATAATTCAAATCACCCTTGCACATGGGAGGAGAGCCTTCCCTATGTCCAACATAGCTACAACCGATCCCTTCATAGCTCAACTGACCACAACCCCTTTCAGGTGGGGTTGGGATTCCAACCATTGGGTCCCATAGATGTTGCACATCCCCTTGCGGTCACCTCGACCGACTCATCTCCTACTCCAACTGAAGCTGACAAAGCCACCCAGATCATTGAGCAGATCCAGCATATCCGCCAACAGGTTCAGGATATCCTACAGAAGTCCAATGACAAGTACAAGCAACACCATGATCAACATTGGGTTCCACATAAGTTTTAGGTGGGTGACAAAGTTTGGTTGCACTTGCAGAAATAATGCCTTACATGACCCCATTGAAATCTTCGCCCACTTTGTTATGATTCATACACCATCACCAAGGCCATGGGGGATAATTCTTTTTAGCTCAACATTCCTCCTTTCCTTGGCCTGCACCCATTGTTCAACGTGGATCTCCTTCGCCCTTATTTCCCACCATTATTGGACACCTCAGACGTAGCAGAACAGTTGACACCAACATAGCTCAACCCTGACTGCATACAATAGGCATCCAATGATCAGATTGTGGAGAGACAGATCAAGGGCACTCGATAGCAAATGATCCAACTTTATCGAGTCATCAAAGCAGGGCAGCTCCTGCACCAAGGCAAGTGGCTCACCCAGAGCCAAATTCAACAGAAATTTCCTCATCTAATGGGGGAACTCAAAGAAATAGATACCATTGCTTCCTAAGGAGGGAGGATTGATCCATGTGGATAGCGGTGGCCACCCACCTTTTCTAACTAGCTCAAAACAATTTTCTAGCAATTTTGGCAATTTACTATTTTTAGCAGTTTTAACTTCCAGGGCCATTTTGAGGGCCTAAATGAAGGTTTTTCGGGATCGAGCTTCTCAATGATAGCCAAATTCATGATTGAGCCCCAAAAATGAATCTCCTCAATGATACCTTTCCAACGGGCTATCATACGCCTAAAACGAAGATCGTATGAAAACGTTACGACCCCAGGAATTTGATGTACTAACTTACCCAGACGGGGCCCACATGACTTTTGGCACTTCATCTCCTAGGGTTAGGTTTTTGGATGTCTAGGGTTTTTGGCATTCTTGTTTATTGTAAAAAGGCCTGCAGAGCCTCATTGTAATTTTATTCTTGCAAATGAGCGCAATTGTCACATCTCTTCTCAAAGATAAGCCGCCACCATTCCATCAAGCTTATTTCCGCTGCATTTTACAGTTTCAGCTTATTTCCTTATTGAATAGAAAACCAGTTTTATTGTATCTCTGTTATTTTGTTTTAAACACCTATTAATAACCTGTAGTCATTTCGTTCTTCTCATAAAATATGGATCAGTCGACTTCCCCAAACATGGATAGAAATGCCTTTACTTGAGAAGGATAGGTCTAGAGAACCTTTAGAGATAACATGGTCGTGTGAGATTGAGCCAGATTGTCAACAATGATATAACTATCAATTTCCCTTGCTTAAGGATTATGAGCATTACATCACAAAGTTTCCTTTGGTACATGTGGTGTAGGGTCGCTACTAGGGATTGAAATCATCAAGGGACCATTAGTAAGTGGTTGGGTGGATTTTTTATTTTTCTAAGTCAAGTCGATGGGAATATCATATTGTCGGTTGCGGATTTGGAGATGAATATTTCCCGAGTTCATGTACATATTCTGATATGAAAGGTCTGTTGAGTACACAACACATCCTTTTTCAAAATTTCCATTCGTATAGTATCACTTTCTTTTTTGTTATATTACATTCCTTTATGTTTCACTTTTATAGACTGCATATTAAGTTTAGGGAATTTGATGCATTGTGTTTTCTTTCTTTCTTCATATTTAAGCACTTAAGAAAACCCCAAAAGTTTCTCATATTTCAACTAAAAGAAAAAGGAATAAGTTAAACAAAAAAATCTTGAAATACAAATTTTTTTCAAAAAGATTCGATAAAACCATTAGGATCGAGGAAATAAGAATAACTCTAATGAAGCCTAAAAACCTGACTTCGATGCAAGCCTTTGAAAGAAGGACCGATGAAATAATTGGCATTTAAGGGAGGTTGATTAATTTTTAACTAAAGTGTAACAAATTCCATTGATCACTGACAAGCCGTCGATAATCAATAGAATGAAACTAGAGTCCTAAAAGAAAAGTGTAAATGAATCCATCGATTGCCGATGAGCTATTGGGTGTCGGAAGAAATCATATAGCGTTCACAAGAAACAAATAGGAGTTTTTATCGATTTCCAATGGGTGATTAACATAAAAAAAAAATGTTAATTGGTTAGATGCCATAGGATTAATGCATATCCACCGATGTTGATGAACCATTGTTTTCAAAATGTAAATCTTAGTCGTTTGATCACAAGTAAGAATGGATCCTAACCGTTGTAGCTTATGCGCGAATTATATCCACTCCGATTACCGTACAGGCCCATGAAAACCATCCATGTCACCTACCATGTTGTCTACTATACATGTCCACGTCACTGACCATACTTCATCTATGCCACATCATCATGCCACATCAGAAATCCATGCCATTATCTTGTACAAATGTCTCTCATGTTTTTTATGCACAAATAGAGTTTTTATTTCTCAAAGGCTACAGTTTCACCGTCGGTATCGATGATCGGTGATTGGGGTATTCACTTGTGAATTTGTAAGTCATGAAAAGTAGGTTCATTGATCCAAGTGGAAATCAATGGTCATCCACCTATTCCATTGGATCAAAATAGGGGTTTCCACCTTGGCAGTTTTTCTACAACTTTTCGGTTCCTAAACTTCTGGGGTTGTTTTGAGACCCTAAACAATGTTTTTTGGGTCTACCATAGTCACACCATATATTTTAGCCAAAGTGTGATGGAAAAATGTGTAGTCCTCAGATATTCCTTTCCAATGAGCTATCACGTGCCCCAAATGAAGATCGTATGCAAATGTTACACCATTGGGAAGTTGGCGTACCAACTACCCCCACCGGGGCCCGCAAACCTTTTGAAATTTCATCTTCCTGGGTTATGGTTTTGGAATTTCTTTATGTTAAAAAGGCCTCTAGAGCCTCATTGTAAACATCATCATCTTTTTGCGAATGCGCGTAGCCATCACATCTCTTCTTAGAGATAAGCTGCCACCATTCTAGAGAATCATTCACTCTGTAATTTTACAATTTCTGTACATTCTCTCATTAATAAAAATTGTGCATTACCGTATCTTTGTGTTTATTGAAATATCTCTGTATATTTTATTGTTACATCTCCGCCTTCATTTCGTTCTCAAAATAATTTGGATTAGTGGTATCATAGCAGGTTACTCCTTTTTGTTTCTTAGTGCATGTCCCTGACGAGGTCATGGTATAGAGAGTTGGGTCTCGAGCTAGTTTCTCTTCAGGACAACCGCTCTTGCCAGCCCAAGTGGCATCCCATGACGGAATAGAAGAGGAACGAGGAAGAAGAAGATCCCATCAAGTTGTTTCCCACGAAATCCCTCACACAACATAGGAATGAGATGTTGGAGAATTTTTCCCAAATCCTTCAACGATTGCCGACAATAACAAGCGCATCTTCATCAAGCAGTCGCTTTGGAGACACTACCCCATTCAAGGTACAAGTTAATTTTGATATTCCCGTATTTGAAGGTCAGATCAATGAAGATGCTTTGAAAAAATGGTTCAATTTTCTAGAAGGTTATTTCTTTGTTCACAATTTTCCAACAGAGAAAAGCTCACCTTTTCACTCCTTAAGGCTCTCACCCATGTCAAACATTGGTGGGAAACTTACTAGGATAAAAATTCCATAGAGGAGTCTGGAATATTGACTTTTTTATGGATGCATTCAAGGATAAATATTACCCTATGGGAAACTATAATAACTAGCACTTGAGATGGACCACGCTCCATCAAAAGCGGGACCAAATAGTGCTAAAGTTCACAAATACCTTCCATACCTTGAGCACCAAGATGGTTATCAAAGACTCTGAGCGACATCTAGTTCTGAAATATCGTGGGGCTCTACATAGGTACATCCAAACTGAAATGGAGTTTCTAGACATCTCATCATTGGGAGCCACTTATAGATATGTTGTTAAAATCGAGCATAAATTTAAGTAGCAGAACAAGCGGGAATTTGGGTCTTTAAATTTGCAACAACCAAAGTATGGTAAAGGCGGGCCTAACTCACAAAACAATCAACCTCAAGACAACCAGTCGAAGCCACAGGAAAAGAAGGGTAATGGGAAGATGAAGAAGGACACTGGGAAGTGTTGCAACTTCCAAAAACTCCCTTGGCACAACATCGATGAATGTCGCTCAAAACAATCATTGGTGGTTGAGCTCAAAGAAACAGAGTCGAGCCCCAACTTGGACTCTGATTTAGACAATAATAAAAGGAGACAGATAATTGATGCAGAACCCACTGCTACTATCGCGACCGCAACAACCCAACCAAAAGAACCAGAGGATCCTGAGGAGGGGGGGTGCCTTTTCCATTCACAAATGTTGGTGAAGGGGACCCCGTTGCATTTTATTGTTGATAGTGTAAGCCAGAAGAACCCCATCTTAGCAAAGGTCATCAAGCAGTTGGATTCTCCGACAACACCGTACCCGCAACCATACAACTTCAGATGGCTCCGCTAGGGAACAGATCTCTGTGTCAACCAACAATGTCGCCTATCATACAACATCAATCCCTTCAAGGATGAGGTATTGTGTGATGTTTCCCCAATGGAAGTCTGTGATGTTGATCCATATTATTTTTGGAACAAAATGAAGTTCCAAAAATGATTGTTTCGAGTGACAATCATTGGTGTTGTGCTAGGGAATTTTGTGGAAGTCGCACCACTTCTCACTGTCATTCTTTGTTTTTCCTTTACCTTTCTTTTCATGTGTCTTGGACTAGTTTTCGGGAGGCTGTTGGTTAGGGTCATATTTACAATGCTTTGGTTGTTGCGGATTTGTAGACCCAAACTCCCATTTGTTCTAGTGCCTAAATTTCTGCTCGTTTTTTATAGCATATCGATAGGAAACTCCCAATGATGAGATGTTTAGGAAATTCATTTCGGTTTGGATGTACCTATGCATATCCCCACGGTATTTCAAAATCAGATGTTGCTCAGTGTATTTGATACCTAGATTGGTGCGCAAGGTATGGACAGTATTTGTGAACTCCGACACTATTTGGCTCTTCTCTTCCCATAGTGTGGTCCATCTCATGTACTGGTCTTCATAGTTATCAACAGGATAGTATTGTTCTTTGACCGCATCCACAAAAAAATCCCAAGTGGGCTCGACTCCATATATTCCATATTCCTCTGTGGAACTTTGCTCCTAGTAAGTTTCCCACCAATGTTTGGCATGGGGGAGAGGCTTGAGGAGTTTAAAGGTGATCTTTTTCCCATCGGAAAAAAAAAATTGAATAGAAAAATATCCTTCTAATAGATTTAACCATTTTTCTAGGGCATTCACATCTATCTGACCTTCAAATATGGGAATATCAAAATTAACTTGTACCTTGAAGGGAGAGTTTCCTCCAAAATGGTCTCTTGATGAAGATGTGCCTGTTTCTATTGGCAGGCATTGAAGGATGTGTGTAAAATTATCCATCATTTTGTCCCTTAGTCGCGCGAGAGATTTCTCAAGAAACAGGTTAATAGAATCTTGTGTTTTGTCGTGTCTATTTTCTACCGCCATAGAGGGTTTCTTGGGCGTGTGAGAGTGATTTTCCTCAAGAGAGACAAGCTTGAGACCCAACTTTCTATACTCGGACCTCGTTGGGGACATGCACTAAAAAACAATAAAGAGCAGTCTGTTCTGATACCACTGATCTGAATTATTTTTGGAACGAAATGAAAACAAATATTATAATGAAATACTCATAGAAATTGCCAGAAACAAAGAGATATAATAATACATGATTTCTATTAATGAAATAAATGTACAAAGACTGTAAAAATATAGAGGGCAAGACTCGCTAGAATGGTGGCATCTTTATCTCTGAGAAGAGATGTGACGACTACGCTCATGCACCAGAAGATGATTACAATGAGGCTATGAAGGCCTTTTTGTGATACACCTGAATGTCAAAACACTATACATCCAAAAAACCTAACCCTAGGAGATGAAGTGCCAAAAGTCAAGTGGGCCTCGTTTGGGTAAGTTAGTACATTAACTTCCTGGGGTCGTAACTTTTGCATACGATCTTTGTTTTAGGCGTGTGATAGCCCATTGGAAAGGTATTTTTGAGAAATACGCATTGTGCCATCAAACTATGACTCTGTCTATAGTTTGAATATAGTCTATGGAATACCAAGAAGACATTATTTAGAGCCCCAAAATGGCCCTGGAAGTACAAAAAGATGTATTGCATTAAAACTTTCAAAATAAGCCAGTTGGAATAGGTGGGTGGCCACCAATATCCACCTGGATGTTGGTTAGGGCTTCAGGACAGCCATGTAAGTGTAGAACCAACAATTACAAAGAAATGTCCCCATTACAGAGAAACATGTTGAACTAAAAAACTGTCCAGATGAGCCAGTTGGAATATGGAACAGGTGGGTGGCCACCAATATCCACCTGGATCAGATGTTCTATTAAGCCAACCATATATATGGAGGCATCATGTCATTTATGAGTCTCAACCCCGTAGCATCATTTTTACTCCAGGGGGTCATCCCTATACGATACCAGAGGTATTTTCGACTACTGTACTGACAAAACAATGCCGCAAAGTAATCTCTCATACTGCAAAGTTTAGCCTCTTCACAACCTGGTCAAAAGAGAAGGACACTAAAACCACTGCACTCTCGGCCCAAGACCCTTCTATCCAGCAAAATAAGATCAACAAGATTGTATAAGAGCACCATGTTACAAGGGAAAAACTCTCTATGGCAAGGGTGAACCACAACAGACAGGTATGACTGCAGAAATCTAGTCAATTCCAACATATGCTATATAAACTAATGTGGAAGATAAGAAAGAGGCCTACCTTGATCCAACGTTTGATGATGTTCCATCATTGAGCACTTCGACCCAAATATTTATACCTGCAACAAGTTCTCAACAAAGAAGCAGAGCAAGTATATAGTGATAATACAAAGGGGTTAGCACATTAGGTAGCATAATCCATTAATAAACATAACAAACATGCCCATGGATAATAATCATATATTTGCAATATACCAATAAGATGGGAAAGGAGTATTTCTATTAATGAATGATCAACAAAAGTGATAACATTACAGACTTCCGTGTCGACACGGTTCGAAACCAAGAAACCGGTTTACTTCTAACTGGGCCTCCACCACTTCAATCCTCCACCAAAGGCAAGCTCATAGAAGGGAGACAATGAGGTTCTCTCAACAATAGGGGAAGAGCTTGGGGGTTCAATATTGTGTTCATACTTGAGGAAAAAAGGGATGCAGACTCAATATGAAGTAATTTCTCCAGAGTAACTTTGCTCTTAAAGTTGAATGCTTTCTCCTCTTTTCCATAACTCGAAATTGTGCTCTTATAGCCTTCAAAATGCAACTGAAGGGCCAAGTCAAAATGTTTCCAGTATATGGAAGGCAAAGGATCAGAGATCTCCTATCGTGACATGGAAATCCGACTTCATTTTTGTATTTTCTGGCACAAATCTCGATGTATGTGGGCTATAGTAGAGCAGCCTGCATATACGCATGTTGTATAGTAGATAGGGCATGTATATCTAGAAAAATATGTTTTTTTAGCTCTGGATTCATCAAAAATAGGATGAAGAGTCTGCATAGGGAAATGGAACAAGGTCCTATGTGCAGGATAGCAATGGTGAGGCAAATATTGCTATAAAAGATGCCCCCTAATGTGTGAGATCGGAGGAGTATCTGCGATGGCCGAAATACATTAAAAATAACATAGAAGTAGAGTGGTGTAAACCCAACTGGAAAGACTAGTTGCTCATTAAATTCTATGTTGACTTTACATACATGGATGCCAATAGAATACAATGCAGATCCATGTGGAAAATATATCAAATGAGTGTCTGTGGCCATGAATAGGCAAATATAAATGCGGTTACATGCCAAAAATCTATCATAATCACGAACAAGGCCCAGTAGAACCAGTCTCAAAACCAATCTGAAGATATCTGTATACAATGGAGTAAAATCTGATGTCCCATGATTACTAAAGTCAAATAGGTGTTGGTCCAATGAAAAGGAAGCAACAGCTCAGGCAAGTTGCGGCCACATAGTGATGTCTTCAAGTCTTCTACACTTTCCGCCAAGGGTGAAAGTCTACATCATGTGAATAAAGGAGTTGAGTTCAAACACAATCAGAAATCGTTTGATTACCGGTCATTGAGGTATACTGTTAACAAACACGAGACAACCTACCAATAATGAAAGTATGTATCAAGGCACCAAGCACATTCCTACAAGTGTGAATAAAGGAGTCAGTGTCAAACACTTGAGGAATCCATTGATTGGGAGACATTGATGTATTCCCATCTGTCAATGGCGAGAGAGATTGCCACTAATGATTGCAAACCTCAAGGTACTCATAAAACTCTAGGTCTCATAAAGTCATGTATCAAGTTATAATGGACTCACGGTCCTAAGGAAAAAACTCAGCATGGGTTCCCTAGTTAGATCCTCTTTGTCATTTGGTGCCCATCCTGATTTTTTTCCTTAGGAATGAGAGTCCATTATAACTTGATACATGAATTTATGATGAGCCTCATTTCTCACTCATACACATGCGGCCTTATTCCCCGCGGACTCCCTAAAATGAGTCTTAGTTAAGCTCTTTTTTGACTCGTATAAAAACTGAAAAGATTGTCGAGTGATTTGTCCCTTTCACACTCATTGAATTGGATTTGAAAGGTCATGAGTCTTAGTTAAGCTATTTTTCGACTCGTTATCTAATATAAAAAAGATCGCCGAGTGAACTTGTCTTTTTCACACTCATAAATTGGATTTGAAAAGACGTCTATTTGGCACAAGTTTGTCCCTTTTTTCACACCAAGTAGACTAAAAGACATAAAAAAGGACATTTTTTGGCGTTAAGTTGTTATTGCATCTCATGCCCTTGCTTGCAGTATTGAGCCTTTAGTCGGTTCTCGCTTTGCATTATAAACCGTTGCCTAAGTAGTTTTTCATCCTCAACCAAGCAGAGCCTTGTTTATATCCTTCACAATTTGACACCCTATACCCTGGAGGGAACATTACCCCGAGTGTCCATCTCCCGCATGCATTTCCTTGCATTGAGCATAGGTACGTTCCACTGCTGGAACTAGATTTGCTTACTTGCGACACTCGTTTCCTCCTCTATATCATAGCATTCATTTGTTATGAAAAAATGAAAAAAATACGGGCGGGAAGGGAGTACTATATTATATTTGGCAGAAGTCGTGTCACCTTTGAACAGAGCACCAAGTTATTGAATCCCTGTGTCATCACAATTTTGGGTTTAGCATGGCCTTAGGAATCTGATCTCGTTACGGAGTCTTCTCTACCGTCTGGTTACTCTTCCAGTCCCCATAGAGAACATTATCGATGTCTCATGCATCTAATAGTTATATCATTGGGTCTATGTTGTCGGAGTCTACCATATGTTTCATGCTTTTGTTCAAAGGAATTCTATCAACCTTTGTTGGCCATTCCTCAGAACTCTTGACTTTGCATGTTGGCCATACCCTCAATTTTTCTCAGAATCACATGATACTATGGTCTTATCATGCACCCTGGCCATACTTTCATCATTGGTAGGTCACCTTGAACCCAACAATCAACATTTTATCATTGGTCGTTGACTAGGTGTTTTCCCTTGTGTTCGACGTCAAGACATCTGTTCACACTTTGGGATTCGTGCAGTGTCTTGGATGCCATTATCCTTATTGGTGGTTTCCTCGCCTTTGTCAGCATTTTTCATCATTGGCTGCTATTCAGAGGGTCTTTTTCGTGCACCGCTTGCATTTGGCACATGTGAAAGATGTATAGGGTCGTTGGTTCGTGAACATGTTCTTCATTCAAGTTCCACCAAATTATGAAGCTCCTGCTTTGTTCCTCGTGTTGACTAATGAGAGATGCCTTAATGCTCTCCTTTCAGCGGGTCTCTTTGCATCGACTTCAGCTCATTTATTCTAGATATGAGACCTAGAGTTTTATGATTACCTTGAGTCTTGCAGTCATTAGTGGCAAGCTCTCTCGCCATTGACAAATGGGAATACATCAATGTCTAAAGATCAATGGATTCCTCAAGTGTTTGACACCGATTCCTTTATTCACACTTGTAGGAATTTGATCGGTGCCTTGATACCTACTTTCATTATTGGTAGGTTGTCTCGCGTTTGTTAACAGTATACCTCAATGACCGGTAATCAAACGATGTCTCATTGTGTTCGACCTCAACTCCTTTATTCACATGATGTAGACTTGCACCCTTGGCAGAAAGTGTAGAAGACTTGAAGACATCACTATGTGGCCGCAGATTTCCAGAGCTGTTGCTTCCTTTTCATTGGACCAACACCTATTTGACTTCAGTAATCATGGGACACTAGATTGTACTCCATTGTATACAGATATCTTCAGATTGGTTTTGAGACTGGTTCTACTGGGCCTTGTTCGTGATTATGATATCTTTTTGGCATGTAACCGCATTTATATTTGCCTATTCATGGCCACAGACACTCATTTGGTATATTTTCCACATGGATCTGCATTGTATTCTATTGGATGCCATGTATGTAAAGTCAACACAAAATGTAATGAGAAACTAGTCTTTCCAGCTGGGTTTACACCACTCCACTTCTGGGTTATTTATAATGTATTTCGGCCATCGCAGATACTCCTCTGATCTCACACATTAGGGGGCATCTGTTATATTAAGATTTTCCTCACCATTTCTATCTTGCACAGAGGGCCTTGTTCCATTTCCCCGGTGGAGTCGCCAATTCTGTTACGAGGGAAAAAATCTCTATGGCAAGGGTGAACCACAACAGACAGGTATGACTACAAAAATCTAGTCAATTCAAACATATGCTATATAAACTAATGTGGAAGATAAGAAAGAGGCCTACCTCGATCCAACGTTTGATGGTGTTCCACCATTGAGCACTTCGACCCAAAGATTTATACCTGCAAAAAGTTCTCAACAAACAAGAAGAGCAAGTATATAGTGATAATACAAAGGGGTTAGCATGTTAGGTAGCATAATACATTAATAAACATAACAAACATGCCCATGGATAATAATCATATATTTACAAGATACCAATAGGACAGGAAAGGAGTTTTTCTATTAATGAATGATCAGCAGAAGTGATAACATTACAGACTTTCGTGTCAGCACGGTTCGAAACTAAGAAACCAGGTTCCTTCCAACTGGGCCTCCACCACTTCAATCCTCCACCAAAGGAAATCTCATAGAAGGGAGACAATGAGGTTCTCTCAATAATAGGGGAAGAGCTTAGGGGCTGAACATTGTGTTCAAACTTGAGGAACAAAGGGATGCAGACTCAATATGAAGTAATTTCTCTAGAGTAACGTTTCTCTTAAAGTTGAATGATTTCTCCTCTTTTCCATAGCTCGGAATTGTGCTCTTATAGCCTTCAAAATGAAACTAAAGGGCCGAGTCAGAACATTTTCAATATATGTAAGGCCAAGGATCATAGATCTCCTGTCGTGACATGGAAATCCGACTTCATTTTTGTATTTTCTGGCACAAATCTCGATGTACGCGGGCTGTAGTATAGCAGCCTACGTATACACATGTTGTATAGTAGATAGGGTGCGTATATGTGGAAAAATATGTTTTTTTAGCTTCGGATTCATCAAAAAAGGGATGAAGAGTATACATAGGGAAATGGAACAAGGCCCTCTATGCAAGATAGAAATGGTGAGGCAAATCTTGCTATAACACACCAAGATATTCCTATTGCACCTATAGGGGCACCTCCACACTGCCCATTCAAACCAAGTTATGATAAAACCATTCATGTTATTCATGTTGCATATTCACCGATAGAGTCCACCCACATTCTGGTAGATCATGCATCCAGATTGGTTAAACAGATGCAACCCCTCCAACAACAGGTTCATAAAATCCTTCAACAAACTAAGAAGGACATCTTCTTGAGCAAGGCAAGCAACTCACCAAGGTTCATATTCAGCAAAAGCTTCCCCAGAGACTTCACACAATGGAGAGCATTTCTTCCTAAGGGGGGAGGATTGATCCAAGAAGAAATTGATGGCCACCCACCTATTTCACTTGCTCAAAACAGGGGTTTCCACCTTGGCAGTTTCTCTGTAGCTTTTTGGGTCGGTTGTTTTGGGTCCCTAAACAACATTTTTTGGGCCTGCCATAGTCACATTGTAGGCTTTATCTAGAGTGTGACAGAAAATGTATATTCCTCGGATAGACCTTTCCAATGAGATATTGTGCGCCCCAAAGGGAGATTGCATGCAAAAGTTATGTCCTTGGGAAGTTAGCGTACCAACTACCCCCATCGGGTCCCGCAAACCTTTTGGTGTTTTATATTCTAGGGTTAGGTTTTTGGATTTTATTTATGTTAAAAATGCCTCTAGAGCCTCATTGTAAACATCATCATTTTCTTGCGAATGCGCATAGCCATCACATATCTTCTCAGAGATAAGCTACCACCATTCTAGTGAGTCATTCACTCTATAATTTTATAGTTTCTGTACATTCTCTCATTAATAAAAAAATATGCATATTGTATCTCTGTGTTTATTGCAATATCTCTGTATATTTCATTGTTATATCTCTACCTTCATTTCGTTCTCAAAATAATCTGGATCATTCTTGTCGATGCCAATGGGCATGAAGCACACCAAAATGATTTCTAAAATCCTCTAATAAATTTGTCTGCACATCAAATCAACCATTAATTTGTAGTTGGGCATACAAGGGAGGCATTTGATGCTACTATATATGCACGATCTCGTTCCCCACAATCAATATTTAATCATTTTTTACCTATTTTTTCCCTAACAAAAAACCATTCTAGCTAGATAATAAATCACTATTGTTTGCTCGAGGATAGAATGCTTGTATGGTCTGTAACTTAGATGGATCACATTAACCAGTAACATAGCTAGCAATTCATCTCTATTCTAGTTAAGTAACATCACTCTCATTACAGTTGATTTCGAATAATTGGGTAAACATGTACGCTTTGCAATTTTACCATTTTATACTGGACTAACCATTTTAAGTAATGTATGACTTCTCACATTTCAGGATTTCTGTGTTCCAAGTAAGATGCCTCCCATGAAGACACAAGTTCTAAAATGACCTAAAAAGCCAAGGACTAGGGACATGGAAATAGAGGAAGGTTCTAGCTCTGCCCCACCTCAGACAAAGAAACCACTCACTTCAAAAGGGTCGGAAACTATTATCAGGCTCCCTCTAAATGAGTTATCCATGCAAGTACCATTGTACTGGGACACAGAACCATGCACAGGAGGTGCCACCACATAGTTATCGATCCCTAGATGGAATGACCTTTTTATTAAGTTTAAAGAACCAGATTTATCCATATTAAATTCCCCATAGAAACCCCAATCTTAGAAAGGTAGATGACTCGGTCTTCCAATTTATCAGGTGGTATAGATTGCATTCATTCGCATCTAGAGCGTAAATATTCCTCTATGTAGAGTTACTTGAGTGGATTATCAATCAAACATATTGTAAAAGTTGTTTGTTCAATAATGACAAGGGGGAGTGTATTGTTTCTTTTCTCTCACAAGATGTCAATAGGTATTATACGTTCCAAGAACCAGAGGAATCTCTCAATCAGAATTTTGTAGTATCTTTCTACCAAAAATATGACAGCAATAGAATTTTAGGAAATTGGTGGAAGGAAGACAAGAAGTTCATAAACAGGTTATTGAGACGATAGCCTATCACCGGTTTGAGAGAGCCATACATGTACCTAATGATCTTATTGTGCAGGTTATATGGAAAGAGAGATTTCTCACAATTTTCTGAATCTTGGTTTCCTTTGGCCTATACTATTGCTATGTGATCTAAGAAGTTTAACTAGGGGGACATTATATCAAAACAACTCAACATCAAAATTGGACAAGCTCAGAAACCTAAACTAGGTGTTGTCTCTTCATTTCATATGGTTTCTTTCTTTCTTGATGCATAATGTGCCCAAAACACTTTCCCATGATTATCACTTAAGTTGAAAAGTGTTCGAATCACCAATACATGTCTATTTCAATATTCTATGGGAAAACAAGTAAAAGATGTTACTCTCAGATATGTGATTTATTTATAACTCACTTGTACAATCTCATTTTTGGGAAAGAATTCCCTAGGCTATTAAAATAGGATAAGAAATTCCTTGCTTACATTGGAAACCAGTATTTGGAGGAAAGACACACATACCTATGAATATATGGAGCTACCTGACCACCATGTCTCCTACTTTCATATGTACCTGACAAGCTTGTGGTTGGTGAAATATGTTACTAGAACATCATGCGAGGTTTCAATGCTACATTATTTAAAGATGAGAAGATAATTTTTTTTATCCTTTACATTTTTCAGATAGGATATTATATAGTAAGGTCTTAGCACTAGAAGTCACCTTCGGATTGCATCGAAGGTAAGCCTAGTACCCATAAGTTTATATGTCACAATGAATAAATTTAAAGGGGGTCAAATGGGTGAAGACTCAATATAATATCGTTCTAACTAAGAAAACTGGACCAACATGCACAAGCAGGTGAGGTCTTGATTAACTTCAGTCAGTAAGTTGGAGTAAGGGTGAGTATGAGGAAGACTTTGGTGAGAAAAATGTAGAGGTTTGTCATGGACATCAGGTCTTCCAGCAGCCTAAGGAAGAAAAACTTAAACACAAGATCCTCTTGGATTCAAATTTCAAGGAAACTGAAAGAAATCATAACATCATTACAATCAAGCATTCATCAGAATACAATCACAACAATCCATGTGAATCATTCATTCAAGAACTCTCTCAGTATCAGAGGCGAATAAGATGGAGTAATAAAGATGACTTATATTAATCAAGAAGTCTCAAATACAGATACATAACCAGAAGAGCCAGAGCTTGATATAAACTTTACAATACGGGAGCCTTTCTCAACCATCAACCATAAAAAAATATCAAAACTAAGCATATATACTCGGAACTGCTGCAACTACCAGGAGCATGATCGGACCACTGCATTTAAATCTTTCAGTCGGTGCCTACTCTTTCATATTGTGTAGGACGTCTCAGGTCAGACGCGATCTCACCTCATTTATGTGCTCTGCGATAAAATCCATCCACCAAGGAGCTTTGGACTGACAATCGCCCCCCACGACCCTTCTCTCCATGCATTCCATTTATGGGCTGAGATGAAGTCTCAACCACCACCCCCATTTTCAATAACTACCTTCATCAGGATTAGGACAAGGCCTGACACCCATGAATGTTCCAGGCAGTGCCCACGACTTCTTCGAGTCAATCCCGACACCTCGAAGCCAAGCAGATCTTCTTCTGTGACCAAATACGGGCGCTTTCAGCCTTTGGCACAACTCCTCTCCATCGCTCCATCTTCAATGTGATCTAGGGCCATGACCCTACACAATTGCAAGATTGTGGGCGCTACCAAGGGTGGTCTGAAAGAAAACTGCTTTTGTCCCCGCAATTCACCATGAACCGCCACACGTCCCTTTCTAAAAACCACGGTTTTGATTGCGGCTCGCCCTTGAAATTTTAAAATGTGTGTACCTTCTGACCCTGTAATGGAGCACAACCATTGATCTTGTGATATAAGATGAGGCTTCCTGATCAACAGCCCAGCTCTAACGCCTTTTAGATTGATGGATCAGATCTTCCCTTCTCAAATCAATGGTCCATGATTGCTTCAGGAGTTCGGGCTTCGGCTCTTCAAAATTTTTATGCACTTGTCACTTCTAAACTCCTAAAGTTCATTTCCCCGAATGTTGGGATAAGCTGCCACCTATCCACTTTAAGATCGACGACTCACATTCACTTCGGGATTCGACTCTTTTTATGGCGCTATACTTCGTACAATTCTGAAACTTTGAATACTTGAGGTCTACTAATATGATCCTCACAGGGGATCTCCACCGTCGCAAAATTGAGCCTGCATCTTTATATTTTAAGCCCGGAATGAGATGCTTTGCATGCTGCGCTCGGGGGCTTCCTATACAGACCACAAACTTAGATGACTTGCTTCCCTTGACAACTATATGTGATAACATTTGGCTCTGCAGGGGATGGTATGCTCCATGCGAGCTGCCAAGAACAAGTAGTTCCAGTCACCTTCTGCATTGGGCTATGGAGTCATGCTCAAAAAAAATCCCGCTGAGGATTAAAGGCCGACATGCACACTATCCTGAAAATAAAAGAAAAATACATGGGCTCTAGGAGGATCTTATTTATGTACATTCCTAGACTAAATGGTTTTTACAAAGCACTAGGTGAAAGCAAACTTCCACCATATCCATTCAAGTAACTTCCTATCTGAAATCTCTTTTACTCTGTCAGTGATTGATAGCATATGATGAAACCGTGAAAGAAAAATGATTACATCCTTCATATTTCCTCCAGATGGAAATGGAGGGATAAGACTTGGAGGCTTCAAATCATGGAGGAAAAGCAACTCCATGTATTCCCCTATAGTCTCATATAATGAGTGAGAAAATGTACTGGGCTGGTGAAAGAAAACATGCTCTATCCCACAGTTGTTCACACACGACTGAATGTCTCTGGAAAGCACAGGTGCGTGAACAACTGATGCAGGATGACTGATCCCAGGTGATGGTTTCTCACTCACAGGCTTAGGGCGGGATATAAACTACTCATTTGGCTCCTCCTTTTCTCCTTCATGGCTCTCCCAAGGATCAGATTCATAATCATAATAAACAGGAACCATGGGAGATCTCTTCTCTTCGTCATCTTCGTTGGGATATTCATCGCAAGTTGTTTGTTCTTGGACAGTATCCAAAATCGCTTCTTCGTCATAAGTAGGGCTGCCAAGAACATATGTTTCAAGGACCAGAATATCCTCTACATCTTCATAAGAGTGGCAAGCATGATCTTCCTCCAATTTCTCTATTTTTGCAGAAAGTGATTTTACCAGTCCCACCAAATCATCCAAAGAATCTTCTTCATCCTCACAGTTTGCATCAGAATCTTCTATATTCTGAACAAAACCGTTATATTCCTTACAACAGTTATGAGAAATAAAATCAGAGGAGTAAAACTTTTGACAATTCCTATTGAAAGCCACATGAAACTGCTCCAAGGAGGAGATGCTAGCAGGGGGTAAGGAGTGGTACCACTTGCGAGCATCTCCTGCTAACGAGATCATGAACATATTTAGTAATACATCCTCATGATGTATTTCCCATTGATGCATGAGTTCATGAAACTCAAGGAGATGTTGAGTGGGGTTGTCCTCTTTACACTCTCTACATATGGGAAAATAATCACCCCATTCATTTGGAGTAGGAACAACATTAGGAAAAGAAGGAACATAGGAGAAATTAAAAGGAGCAGACCTCTAAGCCAACATTCTTTCCATTTCGAACCTGTGGAGTCGTCAATCGATCCTTTAATCATGGAGTCACCGGTTGAATGATATGCAGTTTGAATGTGTCTAGTCTTTGTTCACCATCAAAGACCAGATTTGATCGTTGTCAATCTCCCAGGGAACTTTCAAGCTGAGAAAGCAACTGCTAAAAGCCTTCTTGAAAAAGTTCTCTGGGTCAGCTCAGGTGTGGTAGAGGTAGCCACAACCATAATAGTGGAGTCGACACAGTGGAGTTTCCAGGTGCAAATTGCAATATTTGATGTACTAAGTTCTAATGCACCTTTAAAACCAGTAAGCTTTTTCGTTCTATCCCAGGGAAATGTCTTCAATTCGTTCCCCGACAATGACACCAGAAATGTTAGAACTAGAAGTCACCTCCGGATTGCATCAAAGGTAATCTCAATACCCATCAGTTTATATGTCACAATGAATAAATTTAAAGGGGTTCGAATGGGTGCAGACTCAAAATAATATCGTTCTAACTCAGAAAACTGGACCAACATGCACAAGCAGGTGAGGTCTTGATTAACTTCAGTCAGTAAGTTGGAGTAAGGGTGAGTAGGAGGAAGACTTTGGTGAGAAAAATGTAGAGGTATGGCGTGGACATCAAGTCTTCCAGTAGCCTAAGGAAGAAAAACTTAAACACAAGATCCTCTTGGATTCAAATTTCAAGGAAATTAAAAGAAATCATAACAACATTACAATCAAACATTCATCATAATACAGTCACAACAATCCATGTGAATCAGTCATTCATGAACTCTCTCAGTATCAGAGGCAAATAAGATGGAGTAAGAAAGATGACTTAGATTAATAAAGAAGTCTCAAATACAGATAAATAACTAGAAGAACCAGAGCTTCATCAAAACTTTACAATATGGGATCCTTGCTCAACCATCGACCATACTAAAATATCAAAACTGAGCATATATACTCAGAACTACTGCAACTACCATGAGCATGATCAGACCATTGCATTTAAATCTTTCAGTCAGTGCCTTCTCTATTAGAATGTGCCGACCTTCTCAGGTTAGACGTGAGCTCACCTCAGTTATGTGTTCTCCGAGAAAATTCATCCACCGGGGAGCTTTGGACTGACAATCGGCCCCCACGACCCTTCTCTCCACGCATTCCATTTATGGGGTGAGATGAGGTCTCAACCACCACCCCCATGTTCAATAACTACCTTCATCGGGATCAGGACGAGGCCTGACACCCATGAATGTTCCAGGCGGTGCCCATGACTTCTTCGAGTCAATCCCAACGCCTCGAGGCAAGCAGATCTTCTTCTATAACCAAATACGGGCGCTTTCGGCCTTTGGTGTAGCTCCTCTCCATCGCTCCATATTCAATGTGACCTACATCCATGACCCTACACAATTGTGTGATTGTGGGCACTACCAAGGGTGGTCTGAAAGAAAATCTCTTTTGTCCCCGCAATTCACCATGAACCACCACGTGCCCCTTTCTAAAAACCACGGTTTTGATTGCGGCCCGCCCTTGAAATTTTAAGGTGTGCACACCTTCCGACCCCACAATGGAACGCAACCATTGATCTTGTGATCTGAGATGAGGCTTCCTGATCAATGGCCCAACTCTAGTGCCTTTTAGATTGATGGATCGTATCTTCCCTTTTCAAAACAATGGTCCATAATTGCTTTGGGAGTTCGGGCTTCGGATCTTCAGAATTTTTATGCACTTCTCACTTCGAAACTCTTGAAGTTCATTTCCCCAAACGTTGGGATCAACTGCCACCTGTCCACTTTAAGATCGACGACTCGCGTTCACTCCTGCCTTTGGCTCTTTTTATGGCGCTATACTTCATGCAATTCTGAAACTCTGAATACCTGGGAACTTCTAATCTGATACTCACAGGGGATCTCCACCGTCACAAAACTAAGCCTGCCTATTTGTATTTTAAGCTTGAAATGAGTTTCTTTACATGTTGTGCTCGGACGCTTCTTGTGCAGACCACGAACTTGGATGACCTGCTGCCCTTGATAAATATATGTGATAACATAAGGGACACCAAGCATGCTAAACAAGAAGGTCAAATCTAGTTAGATTACAGGTTCATGACTGGGATTTTTAGGAAACATGACCCTAAGAGCCTAGTTCTTAAGCATGCAAAGAAAGTATCTATTAATTGGCCTTATTCACACAAAAAGTGGCAGTATGAGCCTTTTACCAAAAAATGCACAGGATTGGAAGAAAGTGGAAAAAAGGAGAGATCACCCAAACATGATTGTTTTTGCCTCCTTGACATTAGAAGAGAAAATATATATCATTAATTAAGGGAATGCCTCAACCAAATAAGCTGAAGGGGAGGTCAAGAAAGCAAAAGAAGAAAGGTTGAATGCAGAATAAGAACATCAATTCATGCTAGCAGAACAAGACATGATTATCAAGGAACAAGAATAGAAAAAGAATGCAAAGGAGGATCTGAAGAAGAAAGAAGAGGAAGATACTTCTTAGCAATTACTAACTAAACAAAGAATGAAGGAATACAAAGAGAAGAAAAAGAAATATATTTTGGAAAAAAGAAGGAGAGAACAAGCAGAAAAGGCTAGGCGAGACTTAGAGGAATGGGCACAAGAAGAGTCATAATTAGTAGAGGAAAAGAGGAAATCTAAGGAGGAGTAGAAACAAAAGGAAGAACTTTAACAAATAAATTGGGAAAAGGAGAAGGATAATAAGGGGGAACAAGAAAAGAATCCAACTACTTCCAAACCTCCCACTATCATTGAACTAACAAAAGATGAGGAAAATATGGAAAAAACAGGTGTTCCCATCATCAATGAAAAATTTTCAGACACAAACAAGCCTACTCAAGTTCAAAATAAGGATGAGGCTACAAAAGTAAATAGGGGTGACACTATGAAAAATATTGAAGCTTGGGAAGAAGACATCACAGGATTGGGTGAGGGACAAGGAAAAGGTCATATTGATATCTCAATTGATAGGTCCCCAATCTCAAGGGCCCAGAGAGCATCCCAGATGTTCATAATCTTGAACAAACTCAATCTATGGAGGTAAGTAAAGTTACTAGGGCTACTAATCATACAACAGTTCATGAGTAGATAGAAGAAGAGAAACCCTCTACAAAAGAGAAAAGTTTGCAATAGGGACAATCAATTGAAAAGACCCAAGATGAACAACAAGATGAGAAGACTTGGGAGGAACAACAAACTGAAAAGACCCAACAATATCAAACAATGGAAGAGACTCAAGAAACTCCATCAACTGAAAAAACCCATAAGACTAGTTAACCGAGAATACCCGAAAACTGAAAGAAGCTAAAGAGATTCAAAAGATTCAGAGGGATGAGAAAAATAAAGATGCCAGACTTAAAGGGAAAAGTCAAGAGAGACCATCATTGAACACTTTTACACTCCTGACAGTATGAGGAACATATTATCTTTAAGAGACTAACCTATACCCCAACCATTGATGAAGTGGTTGATTTAGAAATTTTCACATATGATAGGAAAATGTTTAATGAAGTCAATTGTCAAGAGGTCTTAGCGGAAGAGAAAGATCATGCTTGATAGTGGTGTAATATGTACCTCGAAGGTGGTAATTCTTTATACAAAGAAGGCCAAGATAAGTGAGTTTGTTTCATCAGACATGGCGATCACTCATGCTTCATTTGATACAGCTATAGTAGAGGAAATAAAGTTGCAATAAGCTAAGAAAAAAGTAGCTTCTCTTCAACATCGGGTCCAATATTATCAAGAGGTTGGAGGGGCTTCTAATTTGGTCAAATATCTCACAGTAAACATGATAAACGCATGTTGATACAAGACAATCTTCTAAGAAAGGTAATATAACTCCAAGAAGAGACCCTATTGCACGCAAAACTGGAATAGACTTGCACAATTTCGTTTATGCACACATGCGATATTTACCCAAAACTTTGGGTGCCAACACAAAGTTTTTTACTTTAAAAATACTTTTATAATTATTTAATAACTTGTTTTTATGAAATTTTGAAAACTTGTCCACTTTATCATTGTTTTTCCAAAAACTTTTTAACTTTAAAGAGATTTTTATAATTATTTAATGAATTTTTGACTTTTAAATAATTATTTAATAAACTTTTGACTTTGAAAAAGATTTTTATAATTATTTAATAAACTTTTTACATTAAAAGGACTTATAATTATTTAATAATTTGTTTTTAATAAAAAATTCAAAGTCGTGAACATTATTTTTATATTAAATAATA
>JZKD02S1673827.1:256863-269466 GCA_000966675.3 Picea glauca
AAAAAATAATGAGTCATATTTACATCAAACACTATTGGGTCCATTACCCAAACCTTTATGCTACGGGTCTTTCTTCAAGGGTTGACATCAATGACAACCAACCTTAATCAACACTGGAAGCTAGCGCGCAAACAAGGGTAGACACCCTCCCAGATAGCGGTGGAGAATGATCCATAACTTGAGCTATCATACCACATAAAAGACTGGAGAGACACAAATCAAATTGAATGCCCACACAATTGACATAAATCTTCAAGTGTGCAAGGATATATGCACAAAATTCGATGAGATGCACCATCACCACTTGTCCACACGAAGAAAGAGGTGGGATCGACTATGGTATATGCAAATCCCCCCTTATTCCATTTAAATTTATAATGCCACACTTCAAGCTTGTGCCAATCTTTTCCCAATGATCAACAAGGTGGTTTGGAACTCTCTTAGTATGATAGATTTTGAATTCAACAAATCTTTCGACAAGGGACAAAATGCGGGAAATTATGCCATTAAAAACATTGCTTTCAAACTGTCTTCTCTTATTTCTCGCTCAGACTACCATCACGAAGTCTCCAAAAACCACAATTTTGGAGACATTTCACTCTTTTGCTATACACATTCCTTCATATAAAGAACAGGCTTCAAAAATGTTGTTTGAAACCATCCCTAGTCCCCATGCATATTAAGCTATAATATTTCCTCCATGATTAAGAAAACTCCCCACAGCTACGACCCAAAATGACTATAATTATTATTATTAAATAATAATTTAATAGTTATTTCAATGTGAATATAGAAAATGAAGTGCCATATCTTCTTCACTACTTGGTCGAGTTGTTTTGCTCCATCCATCTCGTTCATGGAGATACTTTATTTTTGTTATTATCTTTCGTTCACTAGTAAATTTTTGAGAAGTGAGAGTAATGCTAAAAATAAAAGTAATGATGAATTTTTTTATTTTTAAATTAATAAAAAGATTATAAATTAAAATCTAAAATGATTTTAAATTATATATCAACATTTTATTTAATATTATTAATTTTTAAGATTTAATATCAACATTTTATTTAATATTATTGACTTTAAAGATTTAACATCACAAATACTATTAATATTAAAAGATTTTTAATAAACATAAGACAAAAGTATTTATAATTGATTTTTAAAGTTATGAAATAAATTAGGATGATGATGATGATTAATGTCCACTGAGACTGAATTGGTTTATCCACCTTAAGAAGGCAAGGGATTACTTGCAATTCTTTAGGATTTTGTTTATATGCTTAAGAGAAGCTTTCCAAGATCACCATAGTTTTGTTGAGTTAAAAGGTTAGGAGGCCGGTAGTGTAACAATATTTTAAAATTGAGATCTAATTTGGGTATAGGCTAGACAATCTAAGAGAAAGTGTTTTTCATCTTCAATCCTCTTAGTGTCACAAAGGTGACACACTCTTTTGTCCCAGGGTGTTTTAGGAATTGACCAATGCCTAGTTTCACTATGGAACTCATGAGAATTTGTTAAGGTGACACACTTTTTAATTTTTTAATTTTTTAATTTTTATATAATAATAATATTAAAATTATATATATTATCAAATTTAAAAAATTATATATTATTTAATTAAATATTAATTTTATTTTAAAAAATATACTTGTATTTTTATGAAAAAAAATTAATAAACATTTAAATATAAATATATGAAAAACAAATATAAAATATATATCAAGTTGAACAATTTTGAAATTAGGTCGTGATTATATATATAATATATATAAATCATATATCAAGTTGAACAATTTTGAAATTACGTCGTGATTATCAACTTTATATATAAAATATATAAAGTTCATATATCAAGTTGAACAATTTTGAGGATATAGATAGTATTCATTGTCCTGTGAACGCTCTGCGATTTGGCGATTTTGAGAGTTGAGTTAGGGTTTCCCTGCGGGCTCTGCGGCTAGCTTTCACTAGCTACAACCCTGGTTCCCATGGAGATGTGCGGGATTTTGCCCATTCCAGTGCGAGTGGTCAAGGGCATTTGAGGGATAGAGGAGGGTGACGACGGTGGCGGAGGTTTGAGCTCAGCGGTAGGGTATCTTTTTGCAGTTGGCTGCGACCATTCTATGGTGGAGTCTAGAGGTCGTGACAGACCCTTCCTGAGCAGTGAGCAGGCAGAATGGTCGCGTCTAGAGGCCGCGGTGGACCCTTCCAGAGCAACGAGCGGGAAAGGTTTTTTAAGAGATAGAGGACGGCGACAGAGGCAGAGGTATCGTGCATAGCGGTCGGATCTCCTTCTACGGTTGGATGCGGCCACTCTGTGGTGACGTCTAGGGGTCAAGGCAACGATTGGTGGTCGAGCTTCGGGAATGCTCGCTTGCATCTTCATACTGGTGCGGCTCCATTTTTTTTGTCGTTGCATTCTTCGTGTTGGGTTGGTGATTCAAGATGGAATTTTGCGGTGGAGGTGGCTTCGGGTTTTTGTTTGGGGTTTTTAGCCCTATTTTATTTCTCCCCTAGGGGTTTTGTTGGGGTTTGTAGCCCTGCTTTGTTTCTCCTTTTCACAGCCTGTATGCTGGTGTTTGTTGACTTCCGGGGGATGAATGTGATATTTTTTATGAGCATGGTCTATGGACGTGTACTGCTCTGAACATCTGTGGGGTCAAGAAGATGTAAAAAAAAAAAAAATTCATTAATATAATTGAGCTAATTTTCTACTGGAAAAAAGTTGAACAATTTTGAAATTAGGTTGTGATTATAAATTATAAAAATTCTAAACTTTCTCAGAGGCCACTTAGAAAGGTACAACAAGGAAGCATACTCGAATGGAAATAATGTATCCTCGAACCACATAAGAATAAGATTTGGGTTGCGAAAACAATATAATATAAATAATTATATTTTTCTTTGCAGAGTATTCGCGCAAATATTCCAAGGGCTCCATCATCTTGACTTCTAGCTTGTACTGTAAATCATTACACCCCTCTCTCTCTTTCCCTCTGTAAATAAATAATCACAAGAACCCTTCACATAGGTAGCACTGCACTTCTCGTCTGCATATTGTTACTCTACTTTGCCCTAGTTACTTTTGAGAAGACGTTGCAATTTTTCCTTTGCATTTCAAGTACCATGTCATTCCTCTGTTTTTATTTTCTTCTTCATATTCTCTTTTTCTTGTCCATTTTTTCCTTCTCCTTCTCTATGCATTCATTTCATGACAATCGACAATTGCTCTTGACATTCAAGAATGAAATAACCATTGATCCTCATGGTTCCATGGCCAACTGGAATCTCTCTGTCCCCTTCTGTCACTAGACTTCCATCACATGCAACCACTGCCACATGGAAAGAGTGGTCTCCCTCGTCCTCTCTAAGGTGGAACTGCATGGCACCATCTCTCCTTCCATTTCCAGTTTGTCCTTTCTCCATATGCTTGATATTTCTGGCAATGCGCTCCACTGGGACGCCTCTTTTATTTGAAGACGCTCCTGCTAGATGAAAATCTTTTGGACGGAAACATCCCAAGTGATCTTGGCAATTGCACAAATTTTGTTCTCTTGGTGCTCTCCTACAACAATCTGACTGGAAGAATTCCCCGCGAGTTTTGTTCCCTCACACATCTACGACACCTTTTCTTAGGAGAAAACAACCTCATAGGTACCATTCATCTTCCTTTGGAAACCTCTTGGTTTTGATTATTTTATAGATTGCAAAAAATTGTCTCACTAGTATTATATTGTGAATTTTAAGGAAATATTCCCCGTTTTTTGGCCAAATATGTCCACTTTGTCTGACTTGGCAATTTACAAAAACAAACTCACAGGGATTCTGCCACAAGAATTGGGCCGACTCACTAGTCTCCAAACTCTTTATCTCTATGACAATGAATTATCAAGGACTATTCCCATTTCTTTGTCAAATATCTCCACTTTAGTTCACTTGACTATTTCCACAAACAAAGTCACTGGAATCATTCCACAAGTGGCCCGACTCACTAGTTTCTGATCACTTCATCTCTCTCAGAATGAATTATCAGGCACCATTCCTGCTTCTTTGTTAAATATGGTTAACTTAAGAGGGCTCCATTTATGGGGAAATCAACTTAGTGGAAACATACCAAAATCCATTGGAAATTGTTCAAAACTCATAGATCTCTACCTAAACGACAACATGTTGAGTGGGAGTGTGTCGACAAAGTTGGGTAAGCTATCCCTCCTTGAAACATTAAGATTGCAGTCTAATAAGCTTGGAAATGGTAGTGCTATAACCATGCCTTTTCTAATAGCCCTTACCAATTGTTCCCACCTACAATTACTAAACTTGAGAAACAATAAACTAGTTGGTGTCTTACCCCTTGCCATAGGTAAACTTTCCATCAATTTGTCTTTCTTGAAAGTAGCAAACAACTTGATAGAAGGACACATCGCTCCACATATAGGAAATCTTAGCATCCTAACCTATCTAAATTTATATGGAAATTATTTAAATGGTAGCATTTCGTCTTTAAGAAACCTTACAAATTTGGAAAGATTAGATTTAGGAAACAACAAATTACAAGGAGATATACCTAATGACTTTCAAAAATTACAATGACTTGGTCTCTTGGACATCAGTAGAAACATGCTCTCTAGAAAGATTCCCAATTCCCTTGCACCCCTTAAACAACTACGATGTGTCTTCCTTCATTACAACCAATTATAAGGTAGAGTACCTTCTAACTTAGGAAACTGCACAAATATGGAATTGCTCGACTTGTCTCACAATAGACTCACGGGAACCATACCACGAGAAATTGTTGAACTTTATAATCTACATTTTTATTTGAATTTGTCATGGAACTTATTAGAAGTCTCTTTGCCCACAGAGATCGGTAAAATTGCAATGGCTCAGGCTATATACATTTATGTCAATCACTTGTCTGGGGTCATTCCATCTACACTTGGAAGCTGTGTTGAACTATTGTTTTTGAATTTATCTCAAAATTCGTTTCAAGGATCTATTCCAAATTCACTTGAAAATTTACAATTATGAGTCTAGATCTCTCTTCCAACTTCTTATCAGGGACAATACCAATTACTCTCAACAAGTTTAAAATGATTCAATATTTAAATTTATCTTTTAACAAGCTTACCGGGGAAATTCCAAAAGGAGGACTTTTTGAAAATCAAACAATTACCATGTCCTTAAATGGAAATCCAAACCTTTGTGGACCACAAGTATTCCATTTATCTTCCTGTCCAACACCAAAAGGTCATCCTTCAATTGTGAAAAGAGTAATATTGCTAGTGAGTGGAGCTATTGATTTTATACTATGTCGTCTGGTTTAAATTTTCCTATGGAAAGGGAATAAGCATATACAAAACATTCATGTATCAAGAGCTATTTCCCAAAAGTTAGAGCACCAAAGGATCTCATATCAAGAGATTCACATAGCGACTAATGGATTCTCTGAAGCCAACTTACTGAGAACAGGTAACTTTGGGTTAGTATATAAGGGAATTTTGAATGATGGCACACTTGTTGTTGTGAAGGTTCTTCGGTTGCAAAATGACCAAGGCGAGAAGAGTTTTAAAGCAGAATGCAATGTCTTGCAAAAGGTTCAACATCAAAATCTAGTGAAAGTCATAACCTCATGTTCCAACCTCCATTTCAAAGGTTTAATGTTCGAGTTTATGTCTAGTGGAAGCTTAGAGAAGCATCTCTATCCTAATAGAGATGGAAACAATGGTGAGGATGTGGGTGAATTGGGATTGAAAACATGATTTTACATTGCCATAGATGTGGCCCGTGCCATGGAATATCTTCATCATGATTCTTTTGTGCAAGTAGTGCATTGTGATATAAAACCTAGCAATATACTTTTGGATGAAAATATATTAGGCCATGTAACAGATTTTTTTCTTGCAAGATTAATTGGTGAAATCCCTACCAATTCACATGGTTTATCACTTGCTTTAAGGGGATCCATCAGCTACATCGTCCCAGGTATGTCTTTTTTAAACATCATTTTCAGTTTTCTTCTCTCATTAACAACATTTGTATAGATTGATTGAGTAAATTTTAATTAAGGTTGCCTTAACTATAGAGTATGGATTGAGTGGAACAGTTTCCACCCAGGGCGATGTTTATAGCTACGAATTTTTTTTATTGGAAATGCTCACCATAAAACAACCAACTAGTCACATGTTTGTTGGAGACCTAAACTTGCACAATTGGGTGAACTTTGTGTACCCAAACAAAGTGAACGAGGTAATTGAAAGTAGTCTTTTTAGCGAGGTGGATGGAGATGACATTAAAGAAAATAATGTATACAAATGTCTACTATCTTTGCTACATGTTCGTTTGCTTTATTCAAAACATTCACCAGAAGAAAGACCACCTATGAGAGTTGTGGTAAGGATGTTGGAGAGTATAAAAGAGGATTTGGTGGAAAATGTAGTTGCTTCTAGGGGATTAAGAAGAACCATATCCAAGTTTCTTATCAATACAAATGCAACAAGGAATGATGTCTCTGCATCAAATGAACAATCTTCTACATTTTAGTTTGTGAAGTTAACAACAACAAAATATTTTCAATGTTGCCATTGTTTTGACAATGACAATATTTTTGTACTTTTAGTTTGTCAAGCAATTTTTTTTGTTAGTATGCACTATCTATCTATGATTATTGTCAAAGGAAATTAGGTTCTTTGAAACACTATATTAAATGGATTGCAAATCTAAATGTGGTTTGACTTATTATCCATCCATGATGTCAATATTCGTATCCATGAGGTGAATTATCTGCAGTAGGTTTGCCTCTATAGATGAAATGATTATTATCAACCATAACTTCTAACCTAATAAATTGATCCCTTGAACCATTCTGGGGTCTAATTAATTTGTTTACATTGTTGGCAAAAGTTAAGTGTCATTTCTTTTTGAGATTCATATGATGCTTCTTAATATATTAAGAAGCATTTGATTTTTTAATGTGAAGGATAATTGAAATTTTAACTAAGAGCGGATCTAATCAAATGGTGTAGGAGATAAATATGTAATGCAAACCCTGAGTAACTTTCAGACATTAGCAATCTTAAATATTACAGCTAGGTTAGTATCATTTATGATGGTTTTCCTTCTTCCAAATCTGTTTCTATTTGAGGAGAGAGAATAATTGCTTTGATAATTTCACAAGATTCTAACATTCATGCTAATGCCTAAACATTGTTCATGATGGTTCCCATTTCAAGAGAAGTTAGATATTGCACATATAAGATAAGATATAACCACACTGTAAGTAGGATCCTGCAATCATCACAAATATATTCATTGTTGGACAATAGTCTTGTTTTCAGTCAGGAACAAAGATAGATGCTTCACCTTAGATTTTTCCACCATAGGGGACCTAGAGAAATATGGACCATTTTCATTTTGAGAAGGAGGGAACTGCTTAGAAGCATGCGATTGAGATTTGAAATGGAAACTAGCCCTCTGTCTGCTCACAGAGGGAAAAAAGAAAAGAACCCCTATGTTCTGACTGGAGGAAATTCAAGAGGAAATAAGAGGCTTGTGGGAGGTTGATACTCACTACAAGCAAAGTAAAAATCAATCGAATCCGAATAGAAACAACATTGCAAAGAAAATAGATGTAAGTGGGATCAAGTAATTGTTGATCTACAGGATATCGAGCTCAAGATGGAGCTCTATTCGAAGCCTAAGAAAGAAAATGTAGGGGAATTGGAAGGAAAGGTAGTGACCTAAATGAAAAGCTTATTATTGATCTATGAAATAACTGTGACCAGCTCCGGTAACTTCTCATTGATATTGTCATTGACCATTCTGAAGGAAAAATTGTTTGTTGTCTGAAGATGGCAGAGATATGCTTAGGATTACAGCACAGGGGAACAAGTCCCAGTGTCATAAAGCACTGGCCCTAGGTGATATTCTCCCCTTAGGTTATTTTATGCATAGTTTCTCTCTCATGTCTGCCAGTTTCAGGGTTGTGACCTCAGAAGACTCGTTGATTTTTTGGGTACGTTTATAAATTGTAAAGGATTGGATTGGGTGCATCCAATCTTTATAAATAGACACAAAACTCCTAACTTCCTTGGAACACAAAATAATAAGATATCTCTATGAGGCTAGAGGTATAAATAGGCCAGGGATTAAAACTGCACAGTGGAAAGACAGTGTCGAACTAGAAATTTCCGGAGATTTGGCAAAGGAATGGTTCTTCTTTTGTAGGGATTTAATTGGTTCAGCTGTACAGCTTCAGAACAAAGTTGATGAATTAATTTGGACAGGTGGAGACAAATCTAGTATACTATCAGTGAAAAGTGTTTAATTGTGTTTTAGTAAAAACACTTTGGCAACATCCGATTGGTGGTTGGAGGAGGAATATGTGGTACTGGGAAATTGCATTAAAAATTAGACTGTTTACTTGGCTGGTTGTGGAAAATAAAATCTTAACCTGGGATAACCTAAAAAAAATGGGTTGGGAAGGACCAAATATTTTTCATTTGTGTTCAAGGGACTCGGAGACAATCTTACATCTGTTGGTAAATTGTAACTTTACTCAACAAGTCTGGAAAAGGATAAAATGTGGGATTAATATAAAATCTACTTGGGAAGGTAATAATTTAAATGCATGTTTTGACAGTTGGGTAAAAAAGGAGAGAAATTTCATTACTCTTCCCTCCATGGTTTGTTGGTTCGTTTGGTTGGAGCGAAATAAGAAAATTTTCGAACATGGAAACCCAACCATCCATTCATTTTTCATTAAGTCACTGGGAAAAGTGGATAGACACATAATCTCTCAGAAAGTGTACATCCCAAGAAATATCCATCTTCCCAGTCAAGCACTGCCTACAGTTGGATGGTTTGATGGTGTAGCACAAACAAATGGATTACAGAGTGGGGAAGGGGGAGTGATTAAACTTTCTGACAAAACTGTTTACAAATAGACTATTAATTGTGGTCCAGGAACCAACACAAGGGTTGAATTACTAGGTGTTTGGGCGACCCTAATCTTGGCTGAACTACAAAGGAAATTTACAGGTCATCTCTTTAGCGGGATGGAAGGACAGAATAAGAGAACTCACCAATTCATTCAGTACTATCAATTTCTCTCACATTTATTGAGAACATAATTGGGAGGTAGACACACTATCCAAGAAGGCTTTATAGAATTCAAAAGGGAAGATAATATATAACAAATGGATAGTCTTTGTTTCTGCTACTATTTTATCATGTTTTTATACCAAATGTTTTTTTTTAGTAGAAACTACAAAATCTTCCATAGAGAAAGGAGTGTTATAACTCTAAATTGCACCATACATTCATACCTGGCATCAGGCCATCTTACTTGCCATTTTTTCAAAACTATCACTGAAATCTCTTCTTAAAAAACACTTTTTTTGAAGATGTACGCGCTCTGCACCATTACTGCCTGCGTATGTATGCTTTCTGAACCACTATAGCTTGTGTATGTATGCTCACTGCAACATTATAGCCCGTGTATACCCACAAAAGTTTCAAAAAATAAAAAGTTGCAAGGGGATACGGGCTTTTGGGTAGTTTCCTAACCAATTGACCACCCATAGCCCGTCACCCAACCGAATAACTATCTTTTTGGCATATAAAAGAAGGTGTTGGGGTCCCATTACTAGAAGAAGCATGAAAGTAGTGAAACTCTGCCCATTTCATAATCCCCCCTTGCCCCAATAATTTGCAGCCACATTGTGAGTTTTGAGCCATAATTCCTTATTATAGCCCTTTTCCTCCATTACTAGCCAAATCCATTCCCTAGAGAGAGATGAAGAGGAGAAAGATATGTGGAAGTAGTTGAAGCTTGGTGAAAAGGATCCTAGGACCAGGTTTGAGGATCAGTCGTCGATCTCATTTTGTAAGTGACTTGATGAGATTAATATAAAGAAGCAATTTTCCCGTCCCTCCACATGATGTGTTCAATCTTAATATTTGATTTACATTTTATTATGACATCTAAACCACTAATTCATATATAGAATGTATGTTCGTAGTTTCTTGTTTGTCTTTTGGTGAATGCGGGTCAGCCTTGGGAGGAGATTTGCAGTCGAGGAACAACCGAATGCAAAGGGATCGACACCAGACGTGGAGTTTAAGGTAAAACTACTGGATCCCTATACTTTGTACTTTATGCATGAATGTGGGGTATTGTCCGGATAGTTGTTAAAAGTAGGAGACTTTAGACGGTTATCTCTGCCTGCACTTTAGAACCCTAGTGTAGTCCGTAGGGGGTTTCCCCACTATAGCAGAATTGGAAACCATACTGGGGAACCTCTAGGGTTTTTAGGGGATTTTTGTTTTTTTTGGGTGTCTTTAATTGGTTTATTTATTGTTTCTTGAGTTTCTGTAAGTTTATGTGTCTTTAAGGGATTCGGGTCTTTCATACCAATACTTCCTACCTGGTTTGCTTGACTGTTAGTTTTCTTTTTGGAGAAGTCACAGAGGTGTATGCGGCCTGCAGTGGGTCTGCACGCGTACATACACACCCTATATTTGGATAGCCCACGTACATACACAGGCTGCTAAAGTATCAGTTGTGTGCCTGTGTCGGGAAAAACGTTTTTAAAGAAGAGGCAGTCATCCTCTTCTCTGAATGAAGCCACATTTCTCAGGGGTTTTCTTGATCTAGCCCTGGTCTCTGTTTTTACAGTCTTTGGCCTAGGTTTGACCCCAGATAGCTTTTTCTTTATCAAGATTTCTTGTGTTTTCTTTATCAGTGTTTGAGACAAGTTTTGTGAGTTCTTTCTAATTAGCTTGTTTAGTATTTTCAGTAACTCTCTACGAGCCGCAGAAGACCAAATGTTATTTTTTGGTCTCGTCTTGTCTTCAATTTTCCCTTTTGCTTGCTTTAGAAGAAAAGAAAAAGAATTTGTTTTCAAGTTTCTTATTTTGAAGCATTTTAAAATTAAAATAAAAAAGGATTTTATTTATTTGTTTGGTATAAAGTTAGGTTAGTTGTCTTTACTTGTCAGGAAGAAGCGTGTTTTCTTAATTTCTTTACTGAATGCTTAGAACACTAAGTAGCTTGTAGTCAAGCAAAATCTTGTTTTGATTCTTTTAAAATATCTTAGAAAAAGTAGTTAAGAAAAGTTTGGTTAAAGAGTTTAAATTTGAAAATCTTTATTTGTCAAAAAAGAAGTAGTTTTTCCTTTCAGTTTCATTTAATTCTCTTCTCCTTCGTCTCTTAAAAATACACCATTGGTTTCACTACCACCTCCTTGACTTAAAATAGCCACTTAAAAATAACAATAAATTAAAATTTATTAGACTTTTTGTTTGTAGGGTCCATCAACTAGTCTAGGCTAGAGCCTTGATTTAGGTTGGAGAGGAAACTCTTCAAGGCTATAAAACAAACATAGGAGTCTGTGCTAGGGAGTGTCAAAAAGTCCAGTAAACGTGGAATTTATATGAGACCCCCCTCTAACACAGGGTCTAAACACGAGGTCATGTGCGGAAAGGTAGCAGAGATAACCCCTCCAAAGCCGGACCAAGCATAGTGGGGAACGCATATAGAGGGCTTATCTTGGGATTTCGTTGATCGCATTTGCCACGGAGATTCGTGGGTCTCAAATTTGTTCGAGGTCCTCAGTCGTCTTCCAAAACACTTACTATCGATACCGTTGATAGGTTTTGGTTTTGATACCCTGCTCATTGCGGTCCACCCGACTGTCGACTGTACCCGCATGGTGACTGTTCACGCACTGGAAACCTAGTTGCATTTTGTTTTAGTGACTTACATAAGTGACTACGGGGGTATACCGTGGAACCTAGGGTAGACATCGGGCCACGCTTTGTAGAGTATACCTGGAGGGTGCTTGCGTATTCGAGTTTCACTTGCACCGGTAAGTTTCTCTAGTGTTGGCCGGTGTAACTATTCTTCCAACTAGTTAGTGGCTTGATTGTTTTATCTCATAGGAAATTTTCTAGTGTCTGTTGGTTTTCAACGTTAGTAAAAGCCCTAGTGTGTCATTGATCTTCTCACATAGTGGAATATCAAGAGCTCTACTGGTCACGAAGGATTTTGGGCCTGCCGTCAGTTGAAGTGGAGCCACCACCGCCACCACTAAGGCAAAGACTTAACCAGCAAGGGTCATTTGAGGTGATCGGGAAACATGAAACTGTACCTGAGCCATCCCCGAGAGGATAAATTTTGAATCTGGAGGAACCAACCATTTCCGACCTTGGAGCAGAAGCTCTTGGTCTGTATAACCCTTTGATCACTGACCTATCGACTGTTGGTTGTGGAGCCTGATTATCTTCCTGATGCAGAGGTCCTTTGCTTTCAGTCGTGTCTATACCCCATGAAGTATTTACACCCCAAAAGTATGTACACTCTTCCACGCGAGGGAGTGCAGAGGGGGGGTACCCCCTCTGCGGGGTCCGGGGGGTCCATCCCCCCGGCTGGGGGGTCTGGGGGCAAGCGAGCCCCCAGCGGGGGTTTGGGGGCAGCGTCCCCCGATGGGGGTTCGAGGGTGAAGCCCCTGAAGAAAAAATTGCCTTATAAAAGTATATTGTAATTTCATTGTAAATCTGGACCGTTCATTATAAGGTCGCAGATCTAACGGTAGAGATTATGT
>JZKD02S1673827.1:269516-283116 GCA_000966675.3 Picea glauca
CCCACACTGGGTGAACCACGTAAATCTGTGTCTCTCTTGTATTGTGTGTCTTCTGTGTTTTTTGTTTCTGCATTTGTTTTATTTTATTGCTCCGCGGTCCTGTTTTTCTAACATCGACGCCTATCGTTGTCCAGGTTGTCCCTCCGCGGATAACACTTCATGAGCATTAGATAGCCTTGCAAACAATGATGGAAGTGAACACTACTACCTCATCTGGGAGTCCTCATACTCCCTCAAAAGCTGTCACAACAGGAGGCGTTCCACCTCCTAACTCACCCTCATAGGTCCAGACCACTATGGTCTCAACCGCCTCTACCTCGGGCAGTGGTTTGATTCCGTCTATGGCAGCGATCACTGCTCCTTTCACCCAGAGTGTGACGGGCCCTCCGTTTTCATACAGGATGCCCAACTTTCATATGAACTCGGTCCTATCGTACTCCATGCTATAGACCATGGGTCTGGGGACAGGGAGCTCAAATTCTCCTCTGCAAGGGTCCATGGGGGGCACCTCAGCCCCTTATAATGCTTTCCCTTACGACGGGGGTCATATACCTCCATCATCTCCCTCACTCGGTGGCGCTTCTTAGCAACCCGTCTGGTCAACCATGAACTACAACTTGTCTGGAGGAGGTAGTCAAGGACCTTCTTCCAACACCACGCAGGTGGGTTCTTTTCCATTCTCTTTGTTCGACGCGTTTGATAACAACGTATTCTTGTTAGTTGTCATCTCGGCCGGGGGTAACCCTGGTTTTGGACAGCAAAATTCGGTGTAGGGTATTATTCTTGTACAGGGGGAAAACACCTCACAATGACCTTGGAATCCATGGCAGGGATCAGTCCCCTCACTAGGGATGTCGACCAGGGGCAACCCCTTCAATGGTCAATGGAACCCCAGGCAAGGCTCTATACCTATGTCCGTCGGATCGACAGGGGGCAACCCCTTCCAGAATCTTTGGAACACCACATCGGGAGAAATCCCTTAGCAACCCTCAATGTCCTACTACGGGAGCCAGCCGATGGCATCTCAACAAGCGTAGTATATTTACACCGGCCACAGCCATGGTTTTCACCAGAACCCAGGTTAGCAGCCTAACTTTTCCTGGCAACCTGGTGCCAGCCAAACTCCAAGATCCTTTCTTCCTGTACATACTCAACAGCCTAAGCTACCTTTTCTAACAACTTTGCATTTGCCAGACTTGTCAATATTATTAAAAGACCCAATCTGTCATGATCTGCATTGGCCAACCATGAATGAAGTTTCCCTCGAGCATTCTGAAGTTCGAAGGTAAGCCTAATGAAGATCTGGGTGATCATGTGACTACCTTTCACCTATGGTTCTCATCCAACTCATTGAGAGATGACTCTGTCCAGTTGCGGATGTTTCAATGCACTCTTATCAAGAGTGCCGCGAAATGGTACATTGATCTCGACCACTCAAGATACTCTACTTTTGGCGAATTGGCAATGGTATTTTTAAACCATTTTCAATTACTTGTGAGATACAATGCCGACACCGAATTGCTGGCCAACTTTGAGCAAATGAAGGCTGACCATATCTCAGATCACATTTGAGAATGATGGCATAGGAAGAGTTTGATAAAAGAATCATTCCCACCGTCTTTCTTGCTGGAGTGGTTCATTAGTCTTTGGTACCTTAGTTATCCAAGGATGTCGCAACGTCGGGAATGTTTTTCGAGGAAGAGGCGATACTAAGAGCTCAGCAGCTTGAACTAATATACTCTCAGTCTAGTTTACTTTATGAAGTTTTTCCAGATGCACCACAATCTATTCTTGACAGGAACAGACACAAGTCTGGACCACATACCGATGGTGTTTTTGGTTCAACACAAACCAATCCCATTGATCAGTTGTCAAATCAATTGCAAAAATTGTTTATACAACAAACAGCAGCCAGCCAGACTCCTGGTTCGGCTACTCCCCCTACCCAAATGTCAGATGTACACACTGTGCAATCGATGAACCCAAAGGCCATCCAGCAGCTTGACGAAAAGAAGAAACAACAAAATCAGGGTAAGAGGGATAAGAAACCCACCAACAATCCTAGCAGGGGAAACACAGAGAAGAAGAATTCAAAGTATCTATGTAACCTTTGCACGGAAGACCATCCGACTCACCTGTGCCCTTGGCTCGGGGAGGCCCAAACGTTTTTGGTGCAGCAGCAACCTGCTGTGTTAACGAACCCATTTCCACATGGGCGAAATTTAACTCAAGCCTCTTTAAACACGGATGGGGGCAGTCAGGGACCCCTTTCGTCATCTAGTAATCCCTCGACCTCGAATGTTTATATGTTGAAATGTGATGCTCATATAGCAACTAGGGAACACAATTATGGAATGCCAAGAACTTCTAAGAAGGGTAAAGAAGTTGAAAACCCACCTGTTCCTCTCCAAATGGAGAAGACGTTGGGCGAAACAATGACACGCATCCTGAAAGGTGCATTCAAGAAAGCTTCCCACAATCCAAACGTGAGGGCTGCCCAGAACTACTCTGTGGTGGAGGATTTATCACAAACCCCATGCACAATGTCTGCTTTGGAGGTCCTCCAGAGCTACCCTTCCTAGAGAAAGGATTTGTTAGCTGCCTTAGGATCCGCTGAGACCTATAATCCGGAAACGATCATGCTTGATACAACTGACTTAAAAACTCATCTCCCTTACCATGTGGTGTTTCAGATAGTAGTGGCTTATACCACGAAAATTTTTACCCAGAACATTTTCTGCACAGTGGTTGATGAGGGCACCTCGACATGTGTGATGTCATTGGCATGTTGGAAGGCCATTGGCCAACCGTTTTGTCTCCGTCACCTACTCTTCTTACCACTTTCGATGGTCATTCATTTCGATGACATGGAATCATCCCTTCTTTCCTCGTGCAGTTAGGAGGGAAGACTGTGTGCGTTGAGGTTGAAGTGGTCGGTGCACCTCTCGACTACAATATCTTTTTAGGAAGAAGTTAGACCTATGCTATGCATGCAGTGGTCACGATAGTTTTCCGAGCCTTGTTGTTTCCACATGAGGGCCAGATCATGTCCATTGATCAGTTATCCTTCTCTCGTCCTGACCCTTCATTGCGGGCATCCACAGTCCTGATGATTGATAACCCTTAGCTCGACATCGTAAACGTAGGGCTTGGTTTGTGCCCACCTTTGATGGGTACTTTCGATTACCCGCCTCCAACTGGCGATGTCAAGTATATATCGATTGTCCCCGACTAGCCTAGGGCCGAAAGTTTTCAAGTGTCATCATTTCGTATGACTTACTTTAACGATCCGTGGACTCTTCCTTCCCCATCATCCATGATGGAAGGGACAGGGCATCATGGCATGGTCATGCCCTTATCTGTGGCAGAAGTTGCATACTCTATAGTCCAGCAAGATTTCGCCGACCCCGATCTGACTCCCGCACAGGAGTTAGATCCAGTTCTCGAGCCTATTTGGGTTCAAGGTTCCCTCACCGATACTGATTCTTTAGAATTAGTCTTTCCCTCAGACGAGGAAATTATTGAGGCAATGACTAGTCCGAACAGACCTTGGGATGATCTCCATCACAGATCTTATTTTCTCCTGGAGTTAAGAAGAATTGAGGCAGGTGAATTCACGTTGACTATGACTGGAGATAGGTCTTTTCCTCAATCCTTTAGCTACACATGCAGTTTATGCCAAGGGTAATATGTAAACCATCTCTAAAACGATACCTATTGACATCTCTAGAACCCCTGGCATCGTGGAGAATGTCTTTGTCGGAGCGGATTGCTCCCCCAAGGAGATTCAAATCTACACAGATTTATTTAAAGAATTTCATGATGTTTTTGCCTGGTCTTATGAGTAAATGCCAGGCATTGATCCAAGAATCGTCGAACATGAAATCACAACATATCCTAATGCTAAGTCGGTCCGACAGAAGCATTGTTCGGTTAATCCTAAGAAAGCAGCAACTATTAAGGCTGAAGTAGAGAAACTGCTTAAAGTTGGTTTCATCTACCTCGTTCAACTGACTCAATGGGTGTCAAATCCCGTTCTAGTCAACAAAAAGAAGGGTATGATTCGTGTATGTATGGACTTATATGATTTGAATCAGGCTTTTCCAAAGGATAATCTCCCCACCCCATTTATTGACCAGATTGTCGATGAATGCGCAGGCTACGAGGTCTTTTCTTTCATGGATGGTTTCTCGGGATATAATCAGATACAGATGAAACCCGAGGACCAACATAAAATATATTTTATCTATCCATGGGGTACATTTTCTTATCGGAAGATGCCTTTTTTCCTGAAGAATGTTGGAGCCACTTTTCAGTGGACCATGTCTTTTGCTTTCCACGACCTCAAACACATAGTCTAGGATTATCTCGATGATTTAGCATCATGATCTCGTGAGAGAGTTGATCATCCCACACACCTCCAACTTATCTTTGAGCGATGTCACTACTATCGAATTCACTTGAATCCAAACAAATGCAGTTTCTTCGTGATGTCAGGTCGTCTACTAGGTTTCATAGTTTCGACAATAGGGATCATGGTCGATCCTCTAAAGGTCGAGCCGATAGTTCAGTTGCCTCCCCCATGCACAATCCCTCAACTTCAGAGTTTATAGGGAAAAGAGAACTTTTTACGGCATTTCATTGCAAAATATGTTGAGATCACAAAAGGGTTTATGCATTTACGAAAGAAGGATGTTCTTTTCCATTGGGATGAAGCCGCTCAACGCTCTTTCGAAGAGTTGAAACGCACCCTCATGTCTGCCCCTCTGCTTCGGCCACCCAATTATAATAAATATTTTTTATTGTACTTGGTCACTGCAGAGTTGACCATTGGTATGGTATTGGTTCAAGAAGACAATTTGGTTGAAGAGCACGTGATTTACTACCTGATCCGAGGCCTGGTTGGACCAGAACTCAACTACTCCCATGTTGAGAAACTTGCGTTGGCAACAGTTCATGTTGTCCAACAGTTCCGTCACTATATCATGTTTCACAATACCACTGTCATTGTCATTGTGAATCCATTCCAATACGTGTTGAAAAGACATGTAATAAAAAGAAAGATTAGTAGATGGATAGTTATCCTCCAGGAATTTGACTTGGATTTTGTTTCGGCGAAATCCAAAAAGTCATTGGTCTTTGCAGAACTCATCTTGGAACTTTCGGTCTAGTCAAGTGATTTTATACCCGAAGAGTCACCTATTGAAGGAGATATGTTTTTGATCGCATCTTCGAACCCCTAGTATGGAGATATACTAGTCTGTCTCCAGACTTTGAAGTGCCCCGCCTCTACTTCTCGTGATGAGCGTCGACGTATATGCCATCAGGAGAAAAACTATCTTATTCTCGAAGACACTTTTTTATCGTCGAGGTATAGATTGCATCCTTCGTTGGTGTATCACTCACGAAGAAGAGGAACTTGTGCTTAACGATTTCCACACTGGAGAATGTGGTGGTCATTTTTCTGGGTTGGCAACAACCCAAAAAATTCTACGAGCTGGTTACTTCTGGCTGACATTAATCAAAGATTGTGTTGAATCGGTCAAAAAGTGCCACCCGTGTCAGATCTTCTCTCGGAAGATGAAGGCACACCCCGCTCCTATGTTTCCCTTCATTACAGTTGGCCCCTTCACCAAGTGGGGGATTGATTACACTACATGTAACCCCCCTTCATCTAGGGGCACCTCTATATCATCGTAGCAGTAGACTACTTCACAAAGTGGGTCAAGGTTATGCCAACGTTCAAAGATGATGGCGAGACAACAACTCTCTTTTTGTTTAACCAGATAATAGCAAGGTTCGAAGTCCCAAGGGAGATTGTCACTGACCATGGCAGTCACTTTTAGAATAAAATGATGTTCGAGTTAATGTCAAAGCTTGGGTTGAGGCAAGAGCATTCATCACCCTACTACCCACAAGCGAATGGTCAGGTGGAAGCTATGAATAAATTTCTCAAGAATATTCTATAGTGAATGATCAATTCGGCCAAGTCAAATTGGAATTTAATGTTTTACTCAGCTCTATGGGCCTACCAAACATCTGTAAAGAATGCAATCGGTTTCTCACCTTTTCAACTCATTTACGGGATGGAAGCAGTCTTGCCAATAGAGTGCCAGATCCCGTCTCTTAAGTTGGAAGTACATTTATTGCCAGATACTTCACCACTTGAAGAGCGTTTATTATATGTCAAGCAGCTCGATGAGCAGCATCGGGACGCAACCTTGGCTAACGAGGCTCACAAACAAAAATTCAAGTGTCAGTATGATCGGTCTGTTCGTCCTCAGATTTTTTCCGAAGGTGACCTTCTCTTGGTATATGACCAAAATAAAGATCCCCTGGGGGCAAGCAAGTTCAAAACCATGTGGTTCAGGCAGTTCATCGTGAAGGAGGTACTAAATAAGGGTGCTTATCGTCTGGTATACTTTGAGGGGAAAGCTTTGGCAAAGCCTAGAAATGGGCTCTACCTCAAGAAGTATTACTCGTAGGTGGGTCACCTTGGGTGAATTCTTGTACATATGTATAGTTCTTATACAGTTTAGTTTTTTGTCTTTTGGTTTTATGGATGTGTAGTTTTTGATGTCATCTTTTTCACTATGGAAGATGTCAAGTGAATCAAAGGTGTTCGTTGGGTTTGCATACGGTGTTAGCCGACACACTCGGAGGCTTGCTTCCACAGCTTGGGTGATCTTCACACCTCAGGTCCAGTTGCTATCATCTGGAGGTATATGTTTAGGTGACACCACAAATAATGTCGTCGAATAAAGAATAGTGATAGAGTTGCTTCCTGACGCCTTGTCACATGGTATCTCTCACCTCTAGGTCTACTTAGACGCTCAGTTGGTTGTGTCCCAGTTAAATGGGGTTTACCACATTTATGATCCTAATCTACACCGACGGTTCCTTAGGGTACATCTCTTAGAATGAAGCTTTGATTACATTACATATATCCATGTTCCTAGGAGTTTGAATCAAATCACAGATAATCTAGCTAATCATGTGTTAGATTGGCATATTGCACACACGTAAGAAAAAACACACACATACACATCTAAATACATTTGTAAATAAATGTAACCCATAAGACATAAAAGATGTAAATACGCATATATATATCAAAATTTTTAGAGTACATAGGTGGGAGCAAGCACCTCAAAAATATATATCCAGTACACGTCACGGGGCTTATGCCCTCAAAAATATACCAAAAATGCCCTCGGCACGTAAGTAGTCCATCCTAAGCTAAGGGCGAGGCCTGTTGGCCCTGCCATAGTGAACCACAGCGTTTGCCAAACGCCATAAGAGTTGGACCCAGGTCCGTGGAACCCCAACTACGTGAGGTTGCATTGATGGAAAGAGATCCTTGATCTCTACCATAGGGACTGCGCGAGTGAGTGCCGTAAGGTTCCGCTCTGCTCGTCTCAAAACTCTCTCAGCCTCTCCAGCTGGAGGTCCCCCTACTGTTGCTGCTAGTCCGACGGCTACGGCTAGTCCTGCCTCTAGTCGAGGATGCCACCTAGTCCTCGAGAAGTCTGTTGGACGCACTGGTCCCACATCTGTACATAACAGATACATACTTATCAGATACTCTGGTACGCATAAAAAAAATGATATATATAAAGAAAACAAAATTAAATAACAATTAAAAACAAATATACCTATCTCTCTTAATTCTTCTCCGGGAGGTACGGGCATGTCAAGACCCCTAGAGAATTTGATCGTGGCATAGGGGTAGTCCTCTATAGCCAGAATCTACCAAGACCACCAGTCGAAAAAAGCATCATTGAAGGCCTCAATGGTCCTCCCTCCCCCCTGTCGTGGCAACAGAGCCACCCATCTGCACACTACTGGGAGAGAGGCCACGTGCCCCTATACTGTCTCTCGCGGACTGAGACTAGGTACCCTCACGAAGAAAAAGGAACATAGAACAGTCTCAAACCCAAATTTTTTGTTATTTCGCACACGACACTCTGTCAGTTGTCTCTTCATGCAATCCAGTATCGTTGTGCTCCAGTCAAACACTCGTGCATTTAAGCACTGTACCGCATAATGCATGTGCGCCTAGGAGGCCTGATGTAAGGCCGCGGATCCAGTGATCCACCCAATAAGTAAAACTATCACTTGCAGTGATAGGTTGGAAATATTTTGGATCGGCACCTAAGAACCCACTTTATATGTGCCAACCTTGCAGTGTAACCCGATCAATTCGGCTATGTTTTGAGGCTCAGGAGGAAAAGCATGAGTTTGACTAGTTCCCCTCTCCTTTAGAGGCCAATCAAAAAATAAATATCGTCAGTCGTTGGAGTCAACGACTGTCCCTCGAGCATAAATGCCTCAACGTCTGGGTGACATTAATCTACCAAGACATTCATCAGCCTGGGTTGTGCCCTCATGAGTAGACACTGGAAGAATTTCAACAACCTGCATTGTGCTAATACGGTGAGAGCAACAGGGTCTTATGAGACCAAAGAATCAATGTCTTCGTGTTCCCTTTCTCTCCAATGGACATACATCTTGCAAAATGGCAAGTTCAAAAGAGAGTTAAACTCTTATTTTTCAAAATTTTCCATGTGTTTGAGGGTGTACGGGGGCTGTATTGAGCACAGTCATGTATGCACGCAGGCAGGTTGTTTTCTACCCGCGAGCATATGCATTTTGTCCTTGGACAGCCCGCGTACACGTAGGGCCGCACCTTTTTAAGAGTGTGCACCCCCCCAAAAAACTAAAATGAATAAAAAAGGAAGTATTGAATTGCAAAAGGGGTTGATTTATACTTACTTGGTCTGAGCAGAAGTTCGTTTCGTCCACTGGAGCTCCCATAATCAATTTTTTTAATAAAGGGGTGTTTTTAGCTTTTTGGTCAATTCTCAATTCGTAATGGTGATAATGAGCTGCCAAGCTTCTATTTATAGACTTTTTGACCCTTTTTGTCATTTTTTGAACCCTTTTGTTGTTTTTTCTGGCTTGAAAACCATTTAGCATGGTTCTTGAGTTTCTCATCGAATGTTACAATACACTTCACTTTTGGTTTGGAAAACTTTTTGGGAGATGGGTCACTTTTAAGGTCCTTTGGTAAAAAAGTTGTTTTTCCAACTCTTTGCATTTAAGTTAGGATTCCACCTCCACTTTTTGCATCTCGTTGTCTTTTTATCTTTGCCATAGGATCGATCCCATCGAACTGTGACACAGAACCGTCATTCTGCTGAAGAAGTGTCATAATTTGGTGGTAGAGCCTACTCCTTCATGGATGCCCTAGGTAGATCTTCGTTGCATTTTGGTGTCCATGTTGTTTTTAATGACTTTAGGCTCGGGAGTCCTTCTTAGTCTTGTCCTTATTATGAGTTTGAGCCTCATTTGCATGATTCATCATCACTCATGACCTCACCCTTGGGACTCCCAAAAACAAAAATGAGTCTTCTTTAAGCCCTTTTCAGACTCTATAAACATGAAAAGATTGTCGAGCGATCTAGTTGTCCTTCATGCTTTCCAAACTAAAATTTGAAGGCACATCTGTCTGGCGATAGTTTACCCCTTTTTCGGTCTGGATGGTCAATTGTACGAACAAAGGTATACTCTAGGAACTTCGGTTCGCTAGAAGAGTATTCTCAGGTATAAGTTTAACCCTTTTTCGGGCCTGAGGGACTAAATTTATGAAAAAGGAACCCTCATGGAGTCCATAGTTAAGCTCTTTTCAGACTCCCTAAAGATGAAAAGATTGTCGAGTGACCTTGTTTCTTCACACTCATTAAATTGGTCCAGAAGAACATTCTCTATGGAGTCCATATTTAAGCTCTTTTCAGACTCCTTAAAAGTGAAAAGATCGTTGAGTGACCTTGTTCTTTCACACTCGTTAATTGGTTCAGAAAAACATCTACTGGCATGAATTTACCCCTTTTTTCGGCCTGTAGATTAAGGAGGAAAAAGGTACACCTCCAGAGATTCATCCCGCCATGAGATTTCTCTTTAGCAAATTTCACTTTTTCGGGCTAAGGACACTAAATCTAGAAAAGGTAGCAAGTCCATAGTTAATCTCTTTTTAGACTCCTTAAAATTGAAAATATTGCCGAGTGATCTTGTCTTTGTCACACTCGTTAAAATGGTTTTGAATAGACATATTTTCGATGCTAGTTTACCCCTTTTTCGAACCAACTAGACTACCTTAAAAAAAGGTACCCCAGTGGACTCTTCTTTTGCGCTTTTTCAGACTCTCTAAAAATGAAAAACCAACGAGCTTACCTTATCTAGGCTCGTTAAAATCACATTGAAAGGCGTTATCATTGTGTCATGTTAATCTCAATTGCATTCCTACGTTTTGGCCTAATGTTAGCTCCATGTTGCTCTCAACTGAACCTTTGAAGCATGCCTTATATGCAAGCCTTGTAGCACTTTGCCTCTGTGTCTTGACACCTTGACCCATGGAGGAATTTTCCTGAGTGTCCTTTTCCCGCACATGTCTCCTTGCTTAGAGCATCAGTGTGTTCCTTGCGCTTAGAACTAGTATGTTTGTGACACTCATTCCTCCTTTGTAACATAGCATTCTTTTATTCTTTTTCAAGCTTTCCAAAATTATTGAAAAAGACAAAAAAAATCAAATATACCCCAAAAAGAGGATGGGAAAAGTATCTTCTTTTTATGGCAGCACAATGAGTCGCCCTTGGAAAAATCACATCCTTTCATTTGTTCATCAAGCTCTGGGATTTAATATGACCTTAGGAAGTTGTTCTCGTTACATAGAGTTGTGTCCTCCTCCATTTGGTTATTCTTCTAAACATATGGAGAGTTTGCGTCACCTCTTGCATCGTGAACTTATGTCAGTACCATGTTGCTTGAGTCTCATCATTCATAATGCTATTTTCCAAGGGAATTTTTACCCAACTTGAGTCGGCCCTTCTGCAGTTTGTCTCTTGTCCTCATGCCCGACCATCCCGAAAGTCCAATCAAATTCTTTGTTCAAAATCAATGAAGTTCTCTACTTGATCACCGAGATCCTTTTGTATGTTCCCCAACAAGTTGTTGAAGACCTCTGGGTAGTGAATTCGTACACTCACATTACACTCTTACCTGAGTTTTAAAGATCTTGAAGTTGTTTCTCGAGCTCCGAAGGCCTCATCTCCAGCCATCAGGTGTCATTAACTTCTTGAAGACGGATACTATACATGTATATCTTTCGATTTTGAGATGTAGATCCATTGTGTATTGCTCACGGCTACACTTTATATAATTATGTGACATGGATCTGCAATGTATTTGATTGGCAGCCATGATTTATTTCATCCCGAGCATGGGTATGCCCGCCTCGGTGAGACAATTGTTATTTTGCAGATGACACCTCCTGAAATCTAATCCTAGGTTCACTCGCTTCATACGTTGGTAAAGATTTGTAATGTATTTCAGCCATCATATTCTCTTCTGACCTCACACATTAGGGGGCATCTATTATAACCCTAAATTGCACCATACATGTATACTTGGCATCAGGCCATCTTACTTGCCATTTTTGCCAAGCTATCAATGAAAGATCTTCTTAAAAAACACTTTTTTTGAAGATGTACGTGCCATGCACCATTACTGCTCGTGTATGTATGCTTGCTGCACCACTATAGCTCACATACATACACTAGATGTACCATTACAGCCTGCGTATACCCACAAAATTTGCAAAAAAAAATAAATTGCAAGGGGATACAAGCTTTTGGGTAGTTTCCTAACCAATTGATTGCCCATAGCCCGTCACCCAACCGAATAACTATCTTTTTGGCATATAATAGAAGGTGTTTGGGTCCCATTCCTAGAAGAAGCATGAAAGCAATGAAACTCTGCCCATTTCATAATCCCCCCTTGCCCCAATAATTTGCAGCCACATTGTGAGTTTTGAGCCATAATTCCTTATTATAACCTTTTTCCTCCATTACTAGCCAAATCCATTCCCTAGAGAGAGATGAAGAGGAGAAAGATACGTGGAAATAGTTGGAGCTTAGTGAAGAGGATCCCAGGACCGGGTTCGAGGAGCAGTCGTCGATCTCATTTTGTAAGTGACTTCATGAGATTAATATAAAGAAGTGTTTTTTCCATCCCGCCACATGATGTGTTCAATCTTGATATTTGATTTACATTTTATTATGACATCTAACCCACTAATTCATATATAGAATGTATGTTCATAGTTTCTTGTTTGTCTTTTGGTGAATGCAGGTCGGCCTTGGGAGGAGATTTGCAGTCGAGGAACAACCAAACGCAAAGGGATCGACACTGGACGCAGAGTTTAAGGTAAGACTACCAGATCCCTATACTTTGTACTTTATGCATGAATGTGGGGTATTGTCGGGATAGTTGTTAAAAGTAGGAGACTTTAGACGGTTAGCTCTGCCTGCACTTTAGACGGTTAGGAGATATTTTATTTGCTTTCACATAGTATTTGAACAGTTTGAGAAAGGAAAGATTAATGTTTAGTTTATAAGTTTTGTGGATGTGCAGGAGTGTTGACATCTAAGAACAGTTATGAACCTTTTTGTAATTACTTGGCAAGGTTTTTATGGTCATGAGCACACTATTATATTTAATATAATGAAAAAATTTAAGTTGGAAAAGAAAAAGTATAACCATTAAAACAATTGTAAATTGTAAAGGCTTGCAATGGGTACATCCAATGTTTATAAATAGACTCAAATATCCGGTAAGTAAGTAGGAAGATACTTAAACTGTCAAAAGTATAAGAACCAATCTGGTAAGGAAGTAGGAAGATATTTTTTAATATCTGTTTTTACAAATTTCCTGTAGTGAGAGTATAAAAAAAAACTCAACTTAAACACTAATAAATCGATTTAGGTGTTAGCTAACAAACATATAGATTCTATGAATTCAATTTGGGTGTTTTCTCTTTACCTTAACAAAATGAAATTGTTGTTTACGGATTTTGAAAATCAAAGTGTTAGTTTATGGATTTAGGTTCGGTAGAAAATGATTTGAATTCCAATATTATATTGGGAATTAATTACTTTTGTTATTTTCTTTTCAAATGAATTAAATGTTGAAAACTAAAAATTTATAATAATATTTATATTATTTAAAATGAAAAATAAAAAATAATGTGTAGATATAGTATGTATAAAATAGTATATGGTTTATATATGAGATTAAGGTGTTATTAGAAAGTATAATTTTATTAGAGGTAGTTATGGTAATGATCAGTCAATTGAATTTAGCTTGGATGGTTGTGAGGAATGTTATTATTCTCCAAGTTTCAATTACCATAAGTATATGAATAAAGGTCATAATGAGTATGCTATAATGACTTGTGTCATAATGAATTAATAAGTTTTTCTAAACACCTTCATGTAAGAAGGTAGTATTTTTTTTCATATTTCTTAAATTATCTTGTTTTTACTTTTACATGTGTTAACATTTTCCATGGTCATAATGTCAAATAATACAAGTTTTTTTTGTTTAAATTGTAATTACGCCGAAAGGCATATACCTATTGATAATGGGCAGATTTAATATGGGTTTAGTGCTTAATAATTTTTCTATGGACAGGATTAAATATGGCTGGAATATTCTTAGTAGTCACACAAAATAAATGGCTGTGATTTCAATCATTAACTTC
>JZKD02S1673827.1:305293-339335 GCA_000966675.3 Picea glauca
CTTATTTCCCTGTATTAATGAGATCATCATTGAGTACCTTGTAAAGAATTTAAAAGAAGCATAATTGTTTAAGCACGGTAACAATTGATTCACCCCCCCCCCTCTCAATTGTCTAACAGGGGTGTCAATCCACTTCAGTAATAGAAGAGTCGGTAAGTCCTACTCAAACAAGGTCCTGCATTGAATCTATGACCTCGAGTGTGTCACCACAATCAGAGATAACATTTGAAGACTTGTCAAAAGACATCGTAGTTAGTCAAGGAGGACAAAATAGTAGTAGTTAAAATAGTGGGAGCAGTGCACAAAGTCAAACTCAGAGTCCACCAACATCACCAAGAGGAGGGACTACACAAACCAATATGGCGGGAGCAGATAATACTCTTAGACTTCCTTAATTCAAGGGAGTAGGGTCAGAAGATCTGGAACAACACTTGTTTGTTTGCAAAACAGTTTGGGCCACTAAGAACATGCAAGACGAGGTTGTGAAGATTGTGCAGTTAGTGACAACATTTAGAGGTCGTGTGCTAGTATGGTATATGAAGTTACATAGTATTACACCTACCGAACAACCTAGGACTTTGGCAGGGATAAAGAAAGCGCTACTAAAGGAGTTCAAAAAGCCAAAGTCATAATCACAATACATCACCGAACTAAAAGAGATCAAATAGGTACAAACAGAGTTAGTATGGGATTACAATCAACACTTTAAGGTTGTGATGGGGATATTGACTTTCCAAATTCCAGATCAACAACATCAAGAGTGGCTCATTGCATGAATTCTAGCCCACATTAGTAAACCACTAATTCAACATAAGGTTGTGTTGCAACCCGAGGCTTTGGAAATTGCAATGAAACTGGAGGCATCGTCGTTAGGAGACACTAGAGGAATGGCCCAAGTTTAGATGCAGTTGAGTGCATTAACAATTTATATGGCCGAGCTTACCAAAGGAAGGGAGAAACGAGAACAAGTTTGGTGTACCAAGTGCAGGATGGAGGGACATCACAAGGAAAAATGCCCAACATTCATGCAGTATTTGGGAACTGGAGCACCAAATCCCCTACCAGGGGGAGGATATTGTGAGATCTGTAAGAAATGGGGTCATCACGCCACTGAATGTCCATTACTATAGAAGTATTAGAGTACTCCAAATAACCTGTTTTGCAATTTTTGCAAGTCTGTAGGGAACGAAGAGAAGGATTGTCACGCGTTCGACCTACTAAGGTAGCTCACATTACATATGTACGGGATCCAAGAAGAGAATATCGACACAAAATGGGGTGGTGCATAGTATAACAATCATAGAGGTTTCAATTAGGGAAACGAAGGAAACTTTGGTAGAGGTTGAGGTAGAGGGACTTTTGGTAGAGGAGGACGAGGATTGATGTTATAAATGTAATCAACCTGGACACTTGTCCTATGATTTCTAGAATTTTTGTACCATGTGAACATATTGCAGAGCTCTGGATCACTCGATAGAAGACTGTCCCTGATCCAGGTGGATATTGGTGGCCACCCACCTGTTCCAACTGGCTCCTTTTGTTATTTTTTAATTCAACACGTTCTTTTGTACTTCTTTGTAATTGTGGGTTCTACACTTTCGGGGTTGTCTGAAGCCCTACACATCTTCCAGGTGGATATTGGTGGCCTCTATCCTAATCCGACTGGATTATTTTGTATGTATTCATGTCATCACATCTTGTTGTACTTCCAAGGCCATTTTGGGGCCCTAAACAATGTTATTTTGGCATGCCACAGTCAAACTGTAGACAGAGTCAGAGTTTGATGGCATAATGCATAGTTCTCTAAAATACCTTTCCAACAGGCTATCACACGCCTAAAACGAAGTCGTATGCAAAAGTTACAACCCCAGGAAGTTAATGTACTAACTTACCCAAACGAGGCCCACATGACTTTTGACATTTCATCTCCTAGGGTTAGGTTTTTGGATGTCTAGGGTTTTGGAATTCCTATTTAACATAAAAGGTCCTTCAGAGCCTCATTGTAATCATCTTCTTGCGAATGAGTGTAGTCTTCACTTCTCTTCTCAAAGATAAAGATACCACAATTCTAATGAATCTTGCACTCTGTATTTTTACAGTCTCTTTACAATTCTTTCATTAATAGAAATCAAGTATTGTTGTATTTCTATGTTTCTGGTAATTTTCATGAGCATTTCATTGTAATATCTCTGCTTTCATTTCGTTCTGAACATAATCTAGATTAGTGGTATCAGAGCAGGCTGCTCTTGATCATTTTCCAGCACATGTCCCTGACGATGTCCGAGTATATCCAATTGGGTCTCGAGCTTGTCTCTCTTGAGGATAATCGCTCTCGTACACCCAAGAAACCCTCGATGGTGGCAAAAAAGAAAAATGACGGAGTAGAAGATTCTATTAAACTATTGCTTGAGCAAGCTCTCACGCGACAGAGGGACGAAATGATGGATAATTTTGCACACATCCTTCAACGCCTGTCGATAGCAACAGGCGCATCTTCATCAAATGACCATTTTGGAGGAACCTCTCCCTTCAAGGTACAAGTTAATTTTGATATTCCCATATGTGAAGGTTAAATAGATGTGGATGCCCTAGAAAAATGGTTAAATCTATTAGAAGGTTATTTCTCTGTTCAAAAATTTTTCGACAAGGAAAAGATCACCTTCGCACTCCTCAAGGCTCTCCCCCATGTCAACATTGGTGGGAAACTTACTGGGAGAAAATTTCCACAGAGGAATATGGAATATATGGGGCCGAGCCCACTTGGGGTTTTTCTGTGGATGAAGTCAAAGAAAAATACTATCCTTTTGACAATGATGAAGACCAGTACATGAGATGGACCACACTGCGACAAGAGAAGAGCCAAACAATGCCAGAGTTCACAAATACCTTCCATACCTTGCGCACCAAGATGGGTATCAAAGACTCTAAGCGACATATGGTTTTGAAATACCATGGGGCTCTACATAGGTACATCCAAAATGAAATGGATTTCCTAAACATCTCATCGTTGGGAGCTACCTATCGATATGCTGTCAAAATCGAGCAAAAATTTAGGCACAAGAAAAAATGGGAATTCGAGTCTGCAAATATGCAACAACCAAAGCACGGTAAAGAAGGCCCTAACCAATAACCTCTAGACAACCAGTCCAAGACACGAGACAATAAGGGTAAAGGAAAGACGAAGAATGACACTAGGAAGTGGTGTGACTTCCACAAAATTCCCTGGCACAACATCGATGAATGTCACTCGAAACAGTCATTGGTGGTCGAGGTCAAAGACACGGAGCCGAATCCTTGTTCAGAATCCGATCCAAAAAATATTGAAAATAGACAGATCATCAAAGCAAACCCCACTACTATTGTCGCAACCAAAACAATTCAACCAGAAGAACCAATAGATCCTAAAGAGGGGAAACGCCTCTTCCATTCACAGATGTGGGTGAAGGGGACCCCATTGCATTTCATTGTTGGTAACGACAGCCAGAAGAACATCATCTTAGCTAAGGTCGTCAAACAGTTGGGGTTGTCGACAACACCACAACCACATCCATACAACATCGTGTGGCTTCACCAGGGACGAGATCTCTATTTTAGCCAGCAGTGTGGCTTGTCCTATGGCATCCAACCCTTCAAGGATGAGGTAGTGTGTGATGTTGCCCCTCTTGATGTATGTGATGTTGTTTTGGGCCAACCATATATGTGGAAACATCATGTTGTCTATGAGTCTAGACCCTGTAGTGTCATTATTACTCTGGGAGGTCAACTCTATAGGATACCAGAGGTAGTTTCGACTATTTCTCCCCCAAAAAAGCGTCGCAAGGTAACCTCTCATATTGCAAAATTCATCCTCTTCACAGTCTGTTCAAAGGATGCACAAAAGACTGCTACAACCACTGCAACCTCAACACCTTCTATCTAACAAAAACATATTGTTGAAGAGAAAGAAGATATTGTGTCTTCACCTACAATGGTGCCTACACAATGCCCCGTCAAACCCAGAGACAATAGGTTGGTGGAATAGATTCAACCTCTCCAGCAACAGGTTTGTGACATTCTTTCATAGACCACGCAACACAACTTCTCCAACAAGGAACGCAACTCACCAAGATTCAGATTCAAAAAATGCTTTCCCCTCTTCCCTAGGCACTCAACGCAATGGAGACCATTGCTTCCTAAGGGGGGAGGACTGCTCCAGGTGGATATTGGTGGCCACCCACCTATTCCAAGTGGCTCCTCTTGTCAGTTTTTAGTTCAGCATGTTCTTTTGTACTTCTTTGTAATTGTGGGTTCTACACTTTCGGGGTTGTTTGAAGCCCTACACATCTTCTAGGTGGATACTGGTGGCCTCCCACCTAATCCAACTGGCTTATTTTATATGTTTTCATGTCAACACATCTTTCTGTACTTCCAGGGGTGTTTTGGAGCCCTAAACAATCTTTTTTTGGCTTGCCATAGTCAAATTGTAGACAGAGTTAGAGTTTGACGACGTAATGCGTAGTTCTAGAAAATACCTTTCCAACGGGCTATCACGCGCCTAAAACGGAGATCGTATGCAAAATTTACGACCTTGGGAAGCTAATGTACTAACTTACCCAAACGGGGCCCACATGACTTTTGGCGTTTCATCTCCTAGGGTTAGGTTTTTGGATGGCTAGGGTTTTCACATTCATGTTTATCATAAAAAGGCCTTCAGAGCCTCATTGTAGCATCTTCTTGCGAATGAGCGTAGCAGTCACATCTCTTCTCAGAGATAAAGCTGCCACCATTCTAACAAATCTTGCACTCTATATTTTTACAGTCTCTTTACAATTATTTGATTAATAGAAATCAAGTATTGTTGTATTTCTCGGTTTCTGGCAATTTTCATGAGTATTTCATTGTGATTTCTCTGATTTCATTTCGTTCCAAAAATAATCTGGATCAGTTGCACATTGGGGCGGTGAGACAACCTGCAAAAAATCTTCTTTTGGATGAAACATAGTTGGTATGTGGAACTTTTGCAGGAAAATGCATCTTTGTTGCTAGATTTGTGGGAGAGACATAGTCACATAAATTTCCAGGTTCACGGAATAGAAAGTTTTTGAAAATGTAGACACTGAGGGCAATTGCTAAATGAAAATACAAGTTGGTTAATGTTCCTCCGAGTCACCATAGGTTAGAAAATGATTGAAAACGACATAACAAGTGAGATATGATTATCTAAACCCATGTAGGAGTCGTTCATATCTATTGGGGGTTTTCTTCTATTTGTGAGCAAAACACCCTTTATTAAGCTAGGTTGTAAGATAAACAACAAAAAATGGTTAGGTGTGAACAATTATAAGAGTTTTATGGCATAGAGAAATAAAAACAAGAAAGCATGCATGCAACTAAAATACAAATTTAACCACAAGAATGTCATTTAAACACAAGAAATTGGAGGGAATCAACAATACTCATATATTAGTCTAATGTAAAAACATAAAATGAGTAACAACACCTAGTGATAATGTTTGGATGCAAATGGACCCCAACAACCTCCTTGGGATGGGTCATGTTGCTTCTTGAAAGCCCTCTTTAACAATGATGAATTAAGAAGTCTTTGTTATTTGAGGAAACAACACAAACAAGCATGAGGGCAATGAATGTAAGAAATGAGAGAGTAAGATAATTGATCTCCAAGTTCATTCCTCTAACATAACCTTGCAATTATTTTATTCTTCAAATGCTACCCCATGACTTTCATTTAAAGGGAAATTATGAACTCCATGAAAAACTAGCTTCAATGTGAAAGCTCTTCATTCAAAATGGGTTTCCAATGCTTGAAAGAGACTTTGGTGGGACGAAGTACTCATCATTAATGGGACAAGAGTTTGAATTCCTCATGTACATCAACCTAGAGCCACCTAAGTCAAGCCTGCTGCCTTAAATGTACCAAAGAGGTTGACTTCACTCGTGTGAGCAAAGTTTCATGGGTTTAAAAGGATATCCTATGCAAGTCTCTTAGTGTCAATGAAGGTAGGTTGTGCAAGTGTGTAAAATGTGCAAGTGAGTTTAAAAGGATATCGTGTGAAAGGTAGGCTAGTCCATGTGCTTATTCTTCACGAGATTGGATAGGATGTTGATGGCCACCAGAAGATGGAAAATGAATGAAAATAATAGTCCAATTGAATTTGTTTGTTTTCTTTGTATTCGAGACTTGGCCACTAGAATACCACTTTTTGTTCTCATACATCACATAGTTTTCCACGTTGAACAACGAAATTGAAGGAGAAAACGAGAATTAGCTTGCAAGGATTTGTCGGAAATGACTCCTAAACTACTTGTCAATTGTGTGGAGGGAGGGAATTGAAGTGTTTCCATCATCCATTGGGATTTGATGAGATGGGTCACGGGAGATGAAAGAGGATGGAATTTGACGTCTGTTACAAGGTGATGGGTCAAAAATCAGGATTATCTGTCAAAAAAAATTAACCTAAATTGCTTAAAATATTTGATAAAATTGTTGTGACTGTCAAAGTAGATTGGATTTCAAGAAGTATTATTGTTTGTGATTTTGGCTTGACTACACTAAACATACAAAGGGTAATTTTTTTTGGAATAACATAAGGAGAGTGAACATGTTTCATAGTTTGGTACTGGGCCAGACATTCTAAAGCAGCCAAGTAAATCACGTCTTGAAATACAAGTAGAGCCATTCATTCTTATTAATGTACAGTACTTGAGAAACTTGATCTCAATTTGATAGTGATTGTAAAGGCATACAATTTAATTATGTGCAAGACAAATTGGTGGTGGTGGTGAGACAAACTAGAAACAGGCCTACCATTTATAGATCATATTGGTATCAAAGAAAATTGATTCTCTCCTTGAAGGGAAGCACATAGTGGATGCTCACTCAATTGTGGAGATTGTTAAAAGGTGTAAAACTGGTTGCTATTGACCCCAAAATTGGAAAAAGAAGAAGGGAAAACAATGGTCAAACTAGACCATAGATGATCCTTCAGATATTGGTGATGCAGAGTTGTGGTTACTTCTATTGGAGAATCAAATGTCATAGATGAAAATCTCGTCAAATGAGTGGTTACATGATCTGAACTATGTGGAGAATGAAATGAAGATAGCAATAAAGGAAGAATTGCACAAAGTTATTGCAAAGAACATAGTAATACAATGAAACCCAAAATCTCTTAATAAATGAAATAATGAAAACATTACAATATGCAAAACAATACAAACTGGTTAGAATGGTGGTAACTTATCTTTGAAGAGAGATGTGTTAGCTATGCTCATTCATAAGAAACCCATTACAAGAGGTTGAATTGACATTTTAAGATAAAGTATAAAACCCTAAGAGAAAAAAAACCTAAAGATCCAAACCTTGACCCTAGGAGATGAGGTGGCAAAAGGAATGCAGGCCCCAAGGAACCTAGTTGATACATCAACTTCCCAAGGCCACAACTATCATATACAAACACCATTTGGGAAACGGAGTTTATTTCCATTCTATCTGTGTTTGCACATGTCAACTACCAAAAATGCATGGGAAATGCTTAAAAAATGCACCAAAGCTTCATGACCTACAAAACTATAGTAGAACTACTAAGATGTAGAACCATCCTGAGTCAGTGGACAAGTTGGGTGGCCATTAGTATCCCCCTGGATCATTCATTCCCCCTTAGGAAGAAATGGTCCCCATTGCATCTAGTTCCTTTATCAGATGGGGAAACTTCTACTAAATTTGACTCCTAGTGAAGGAGCTTCCTTTCTTTGACAACTTGATAGAGTTGTATGTTCTATTGGTATATGTCCTTCATATTGGTGCGCATGACCTAGTCAATTGTAACCTACTCAATGTAGTTAGGGTTCATTTTTGTAGGGAACAAGTGCTTGACCATCTTTCGGGTGACCAATACAGGTGGAAAATATGGGCAAAGCATCACTACATTAAATATAGGGTGCAAGCCAAGGAAAGGTGGAATACTCAATTCAAAATCATTCTCACCCATAGTCTTAGTGATGGTGTAAGATTGATGTTGGAGTGGTCTAAGCTTCTTATGGGGATTTGTGAGATGACATTTTTTTGCAAGTGCAACCATACCTTATCACCAACCTGAAACCAGTGTGGAACTCAATCTTGATCATGTTGTTGCTTGTACTTAGCATTGGATTTTTGAAAAATATCACAAATTCATTGTTGGATGTATTGGATGCATTCAAACATTTTGGTTTCTCTATCTACCTGAGCCCAAGAATGGGAGGACTCTTCGTGTTCAAATGAAATGGGTACAACTACATCAATTAGGGCCAATGGCTAGAACTTCAAGCACACCTAAAAAGGATTGTGGCTAATAGAGCTATAAAGGGATCCATTGTTGTTATGTTGAACACAAGGAAGGTTCTCATCTCGTGTACATGGAGTCTCAGAGTTGCACATTCATAGGATATGCACAATCATCCTGCTGACTACCTTTGTATGTTCATCAATTTGGGAGTGGAAGGCAATTGATTTGGTCAAATTGGTGTCCATCATTGACCATAGGCTAGACCAAAAAGTACACATGAACCTCTTGTTCATATATCAAATAATGGCCTGTGTAGCCCAAAATGAACCCAAACACGCTTGAAGAAGAGATTAACAATGTATTCTATTGTGATACTTTTCTTGCAAATTGCCAAGATGGCCATCTTAGAGAACCGATCAACAATTCCAAATACACAATCATTACCATGCCTGGTTGAGGGTAGGCCTGATGTATAATCCATGGAGATTGACTCCCAATTCTTATCCGAGGTAGATAGAGGAGTTTACAACCTTGCTTCTCAATGGCAAGTTTAACAATGATACAAGCAATGCATAATCTAGTATACCTATTGATGTCATATCAAATCTTTGGCAAGTAGAAGTATTATATGAACATGTGTTTCCTCCTCAGAGGTTACAGGTTCAAATCTAGAGGGGGTGAGGTATGCACACCTCCGTAGACATTAGCAGTCAAATCGTTGCATGAAGAGGGTCCCTTATCCCATAAAAAGAGGCTCTCATACACCAAATTGATGTTTGACTTGGTGGTGAATTTAAAATTAGATTAATATTATTATTATTATAAAATTTATATTTTTAATTATAAAGAATGAAAACTTAAATTTTATTAATATATAAAATAACGTAATAAAAGAAAAGATTTTAAATTTATAAGGATAAGTTGAAATTAGAAAATAATGTAGTGAAATATTTTAAAAGATAAATGGATTGAAATTAGAAACACTTGCATATTTTTTATATGCAAAATGTAGTATAAATAAATAAATAAATTTAGTGTGCATAAAATAAGTGGTTAAAGAAAGTTTTGTTAAAAGCTAGGAGGTTTAAAATTTTGTTGATTTTTTATTAATTTTTATTTTAAAATAATATCTTTAAGAGAGGGAAAATGGATAAAGTAAATGCTTACATTTTTTGTTTGCCAGATTAAAAGTATATTTTATATAAGTAATTTATGAATTGAAAAAAACTATGTTTATTAGATTAGAAGCTTGAATAGAAAATTATTTATTTTTAAATATTCTTCATATTTAAAAGTTGTTTGAGAGTTTCACAAAGGAGGCAAAGAGCATTCCCTCTTATGCCCACTTCAGGGGAGGACTCTTGGGAGTAGACTATAACATCTCTCCTAACAATTGAGGTTGTTGTGCATTGGCTTGGAAGATTAAATAGTATTTTGGGTTGTAGTTGTTTTATACTTTCAAAAATATTTCAAACCAATTGCATTAATAGCTTGAACACCTTTTTGAGCTAGGGCGCAAATCATTTGGTTCATGGGATCAATAGAAGGATCAAGATTAACCATGAAAAGGCAGTGATAGATTCTATGGTTTGAACTTTGACATAAAAAATATTATAGATGTGTTTGTAAGGGTAATATATTTCACATGTTTTTTAATCATTATCTCTCACCTAGATAAACATAAACTTTAAAAATCATTTTACATGAACTTCTAAATGAACCCTCTTATGGGGTTTATGGTTGAAAATGAAGAACATCATGACCCAAAAAAAAACCTTTTAATAGACACATTTAATGGACACATAAATGCATTTTGGAAAATCTTGAAATTATTTAGATAAATTAGCAATTCCACTTCTATGAGAGAATATAGCTAAAATATTTCTTCAACTAAAAGTTATCAATCAAGGAGGACATAACAACCTAACTATTTCTAAAAATCTAAGAATCACTAATTTAATAACACTTCTAAAAATGAAGATAAAAGAAACTCTTTTTTAAACTTCATATCTTTATACATCTCCAACAGTATAATTCTCCAAACTTGTTGACCCATATATTGAAAATAACCCTATTGAGTATTTCTCTCACAAAATAACTAATAATATATGCTTTTGTAAATATCACAAACTTTAACATACCATCATCGAAAATATCCATAAAGATTTAATCAAATAACATATCATTAATATTAATAACATTGTACAATATTGTACATAATATTGTACATAAGTACACAGGCTTCCAAACCCACAAAGATTTAGAGATAAAATGATCATTAAGTGACAGGGTTGATCGGCAGGGGTGCTCTAAGTGCCGAGGAGGTAGAATAAGTGGGATCACAAACAGAAGGAGCTACACTTAAAGGGGGCGTCGCTGAAGTAGGGAGGCCAGCGAGTCCTCCCTCTACAGAGCCTGGGGTTTTTTTGGGGGGTCTGGACCGGGTTTTTCTGATAGTAACAATGGATCGATCAGGTGGGAGTGAGGGGGAGGAATGTGTGACCGCGAGGGGGACGGGAGAGAGTGGAATGAGTGTGAGGGTGGAGGGAGTGGGTGGCTCAGTGGAGGTTTCAGGAGAAAAAGGGGTAAGTGCAGTCAGAGGAGGGGTTTGGGAGGGTGGGTTGTTTGTGTGTGGGGGCTAGGTAGGATCGCTGGAGGGTACAGTAGCAACATTAGGTGTATGGTGTGGGGGACGAGTGGGTGTAGTGGTGGAAGTAGGAGAGGATGAGGGAAGGGGGATGGAGGAGTCCAATTTATCCATAAGCAATCTCCAAAAATCTTCAAAGATTTTTAGAACCCAGGCTTCATTAACTTTGAGGTGCCTGAGTTCATCCACCGAAAGCTTGAGAAAGAAGGTAGGGAAGAGGTCCCGCATCTTACTGAGGAAGGAGTCCCGCATCATTGTACCATTAATATTAACACGGTCTAGAATGGGACGTCTACACTCAAAAACTCAAGCACATCGACATCTGACTGAACAATGAAAATGACAAACTATCCTGGTCATGGAACCGATCATCCGGAAAAGTCATGGCCAACACAACCTATCAATGCATCCTTTACACAAACAATATTAATGATGGTCAATGGTGGCATAAAACGATTTGGTTGGTGAAGGTAGCGGTTAAAATCATCTGCTTCATGTGGCTATGCTTAGAAGACCGATTACTCATCGGCAACAACTTTCAAAAATGTGGTGGAATTGGTCCTTCAGCCTGCACATTGTGTCTAAAGGTAGAAGAGTCAGTGACACACCTTTTTGTGGACTGCCAGGCCACCCAAATGATTTGGGGCAATATCCTCACTTCTTTGAGAATTGACTGTGAGTGGAAGAAGGCCACCATTGAAGAAAACCTTAAATTTTGGTTTCTTAAATTGTCAAACCATAAACACTTACCCTTTCTGATTATGTGGGAAATTTGGAAATATAGAAACAAAATTCTGTTCGAAAACCGGACCCAGAATGTCCCAGGACTTTACCAGAAAATTCTTACCTCCACACAAGAACATCCACATAAAGAGGAAGCATATAAAATAGCCATACTACTTAACCCGGTCTATTTCAACAATAACCCTATTGGTTTCTTTGATGGCGCAGCTTCAACATACAAGTGTGGTATAGGTATTTACATAAAAATTGCACCCGGACACAACGCCCAAGCACATTTTGTTGGAGGTACAGGGAACAATATGAAAGTTGAGTTGATGGGATTATGGGGACTCCTACATCTTGCCACACACTTCTCTTTCAAGAAATTAATGGTGGCAGGGGACTCTAAGGTCACCATTGATTGGATAAATGACAAAGCTAACCTAGACCTAATCTACCTTAGTCATTGGAAGGATAAGATTAACAACTTAAAGCAAGGCTTCGAAACATTAAACTTCATGCACATACATAGGCAGTTTAATAAAATTGCTGATAGCCTATCCAAGAAAGCTCTCAAGGATAAACCAGGGTGGCTATATTTTGAAGAGAATGTCAATGGAACTACAATTAAAGACGGCAAACTACATATCCTAAAAGGTGACAACAACTAGAAATACTATTAGTTAAAAAGGCAATAGACAAATAAAATATTCTCAGGTGTCAGCTGGAACAGAACAGGACTATTCCTTACATAAAAGTCTGTCTAATGTAATCAGAAGTTTCATTTGATTCTAATAAGAATAACAGTAGAACTGTTTTTTTGATGTGAAAAAAAAAAGAATGGACACAAGCCATGGTACGACAGGAAAGCATGCATACTCGAAGGAAAATAATGTATGCTCCCGTCCCGTCCCGTCCGGTCAGTCTTTCGGCAAATCTTTCTGCTCTAGGTCAATAATTACAACTCCCCTAGATAATGACCTGCACTAATGGCTCTGCAATGTCCCTACCACGCCGAAACTTTCTGGTCTCTGTAAATAATTACACTATTTACACCTCTCTCAATCTATTTCCGTCTATAAATAGTGGCGAGAATCCTTCGCATAGATAGTACTGCTCTTCTCGTCCCATATTGCTTCTCTGCTCTCTCCGTTTCAAATAGTTTTGAGAAGACGTTGCAATTTCTCCTCTGCATTTCAAGTACCATGCCGTTCCTCTGTTTTTCTTTTCCTCTTCATATGCATTTTTTCCTTTTCATTTTTTCCTTCACCTCCTCTATGCATTCATTTCATAACGACCGACAATCGCTCTTGGCATTCAAGAATGAAATAACCACCGATCCTCATGGTTCCATGGCTTATTGGAGTCCCGGAGTCCCATTCTGCAACTGGACTGCCGTCACCTGCAGCCTCCGTCACATGGACAGAGTGGTCTCCCTCGACCTCCCTGACATGGAACTGCACGGCACCATCTCTCCTTCCCTTGCCAATTTGTCCTTTCTTCATACGCTTGATCTTTCTGCAATGCACTCCACGGTTATATCCCAACACAGTTGGGACGCCTTTTTCGTTTGAGGGAGCTCAGGTTGAACGACAATCAATTGGAGGGAAACATTCCCAGTGATCTGGGCAATTGCACAAAATTGACTCAGTTGGCGCTCTCCTACAACAATCTCACTGGAAGTATTCCCCATAAGTTGGGTTCCCTAACACATCTGCAACAACTTCTCTTAGGAGAAAACAGCCTCACACGTACAATTCGTCTTCCTTTGAAAACCTCTAGATTTTGATTATTTTAGAGATTGCAAAAAAATGTCCCACTAGTGTTATATTGTGAATTCCCCTTTTTTGGTCAAATATCTCCACTTTGATTGACTTGGAAATTTACAGAAACAAAGTCACAGGTAGTGTACCGCAAGAATTGGGCTGCCTCACTAATCTCCAAACACTTTACCTTCACAGGGAGTGTACCGCAAGAATTGGGCTGCCTCACTAATCTCCAAACGCTTTACCTCTATGACAATGAATTATTAGGGTCTTCCCACTTCTTTGTCCAATATCTCCACTTTAGTTAACTTGACCATTTCCACAAACGAACTCACTAGAAGCATTCCACAAGAATTAGGCCTACTTACTAGTCTCCAAAATCTTTACCTCCCTGAGAATGATTTGTCAGGCACCATTCCTACTTCTTTATCAAATATGGTTAACTTGAGAGAGCTCGATTTATGGGGAAACCAACTTAGTGGAAACATACCAAATTCCATTGCAAATTGCTCAAAACTCAGAGAGCTCATCCTAAGCGGCAACATGTTGAGTGGGAGTGTGCCGACAAAGTTGGGTAAGCTATCCCTCCTTGAATATTTACACTTGAGTTTTAATCAACTTGGCAGTGGTAGTGTTACAACCATGCTTTTTCTTATAGTCCTTACCAATTGTTCCCACCTAAAAGAACTAGCCCTGAGAGACAATAAACTAGTGGGTGACTTACCCCTTGCCATAGGCAAACTATCTACCAATTTATCTTTATTGACATTAGCAAACAACTTGATACAAGGAAACATCCCTCCACATATAGGCAATCTTAGGAGCCTAACCTATCTAAATTTATCTGGAAATTCGTTAAATGGTAGCTTTCCATCTTTAAGAAACCTTAAAAATTTAGAAAGGTTATGTTTAGCAAACAACAAATTACAAGGAAACATACCTAATGACTTTGAACAATTACAACACCTCGGTCTCTTGGACATCAACGGAAACATGCTCTCGGGAAAGATTCCCAATTCCCTTGCACCCCTTAAACAACTAAGATATGTCTTCCTTCATTACAACCAATTACCAGGTGGCATACCTTCCAACTTAGGAAACTGCAAAAATTTGGAATTACTCGACTTGTCTCACAATAGACTCATGGGAACCATACCATGAGAAATTGTTGAACTTTATAATCTACATTTCTATTTGAATTTGTCATGGAATTTATTAGAAGGCTCTTTGCCCATAGAGATTGGTAAAATTGCAATGGCTCAAGCTATAGACATTTCTGCCAATCACTTGTTTGGGGTCATTCCATCTACACTTGGAAGCTGTGTTAAACTATTGTCTTTGAATTTATCTCAAAATTCGTTTCAAGGCTCTATTCCAAATACACTTGAAAATTTACAAAGTCTTATGAGTCTAGATCTCTCTTCCAACTTCTTATCATGGACAATACCAATTACTCTCAACAAATTAAAAATGCTTCAGTATTTGAATTTATCTTTTAACAAGTTCACCGGGGAAATTCCAAAAGGAGGAGTTTTTGCAAATCAATCAATTGTTGTGTCCTTAAATGGAAATCCTAACCTTTGTGGACCACAAGTATTCCATTTATCTGCCTGTCCAACACCAAGAGGTCATCCTTCAATCGTGAAAAGAGTGTTATTGCCAGTGAGTGGAGCTATTGCCTTTATACTATGTTGTCTGGTTTTAAGTTTCCTATGGAGAGGGAATACGCATATACAAAACATTCATGTCTCAAGAGCTATATTCCAAAAGTTAGAGCACCGAAGGATCTCAAATCAAGAGCTTCACATAGCGACTAATGGATTCGCCGAAGCCAACTTACTGGGAATAGGTAGCTTTGGGTTAGTCTATAAGGGAATTTTGAATGATGGCACACTTGTCGCTATAAAGGTTCTCCAATTGCAAAATGACAAGGGCGAGAAGAGTTTTAAAGCAGAATGCAGTGTTTTGCAAAAGGTGCGACATCGAAATCTGGTGAAAGTCATAACTTCATGTTCCAACCTCCATTTCAAAGGTTTAGTGTTTGAGTTTATGTCTAATGGAAGCTTAGAGAAGCATCTCTATCCTAATAGAGATGACAACAATGGTGAGGATGTGTGTGAATTGGGGTTGAAAAAACAATTAGACATTGCCATAGATGTGGCCCATGCCATGGAATATCTTCATCATGATTTTTTTGTGCAAGTAGTGCATTGTGATATAAAACCTAGCAATATACTTTTGGATGAAAATATGTTGGGCCATGTAACAGATTTTGGTATTGCAAGATTAATTGGTGAAATATCTACCAATTCACATGCTTTATCACTTGCTTTAAGGGGATCCATCGGCTACATTGCCCCAGGTATGTCTTTTTTAAACATCACTTTCATTTTTCTTCTCTCATTAACAATATTTGTATGGATTGATTGAGTAAATTTTAATGAAGGTTGCTTTTACTGTAGAGTATGGATTGGGTGGAACAGTTTCCACCCAGGGAGATGTTTATAGCTATGGCATTATGTTATTGGAAATGCTCACCAGAAAACAACCAACTAGTCACATGTTTGTTGGAGACCTAAACTTGCACAATTGGGTAAACTTTGTGTACCCAAACAATGCGAATGAGGTAATTGAAAGTAGTCTTTTTAGCGAGGTGGATGGAGATGAAATTAAAGAAAATAATGTATACAAATGTTTACTATCTTTGTTACATGTTGGTTTGCTTTGTTCAAAACATTCATCAGAAGAAAGACCACCTATGAGAGTTGTGGTAAGGATGTTGGCGAGTATCAAAGAGGATTTGGTGGAAAACGCAGTTGCTTCTAGAGGATTGAGACGAAGCATATCCAAGTTGCTTATCAATACAAATGCAACAAGGAATGATGCCTCTGCATCAAATGAACAATCTTCTACATTTTAGTCTATGCAGTTAACAACAACAAAAGATTTTCAATGTTGCCATTGTTCTTGCAATGACAATATTTTTGTACTTCTAATTCTTCAAGCAAATTTTTGTTAGTATGCATTATCTATCTATGATTATTGTCAAAATAAATTAAGTTCTTTGCAACACTATATTAAATGGATTGCAAATCTACATTTGGTTTGACTTATTATACATCCATGATGTTAATAAAATTGTCTAGAAAAAATTTGCAGTCTTTTTTGCCACTATAGATGAAATGATTATTATCAACCATAACTTCTAATCTAATGAATTGATCCTATGAACCATGCTGGAGTCTAATTAATTTGTTTACATTGTCGGCAAAAGTCAAGTGTCATTGTTTTTCGAGATTCACATGATGCTTTTGTTTTTTTAATGTGAAGGATAGTTGAAATTTTAACTAAGAGCAGATCTAATTAAATGGTGTAGAAGATAAATATGTAATGCAAACCCTGAGTAACTTTCAGACATTAGAAATGTTAAATCTTATGGCTAGGTTAGTATCATTCATGATGGCTTTCCTTCTTCCAAATCTGTTTTTTTTAAGATATATATGGCTTGATGGAGAACCCTGAAATGGAGTCTTCCAGACCTCAAAGTAAAGGCTGAGGTATAACATTCAGCATCCCTCCAAAACTGTAGGAAAAATAATCAAACTTCTAGCTAGTCTTTGTATTTGCAATGGATGAACTTGCTAATACTCTATTAACAGGTGAACCACCTGCTCTTGATTAATATGCAATCTAATGTTTCTTTTAGGATCAAATTTCAGCATCACCTTTGGCCATAAGACATATAATTTCAACACTACGATTGGAGATTAGAAATACTGGGCTTGTCACATAAAAAAGCAACATAACCTAAATAATCTTTTCTCTGCCTACAGCTTATAGATAACCAACACATTGGCTGAATGGTAGAACATGTGTGTGCCTGCAGAAGTGCTGGAAAATCAACTACATGGAGGGCAGAGTTGTTTCCCATTTCCATGTGAGTTGTTATACAGACAGAAAAGAATACAATTTAAGAGATCAAGCTCTACATGTAAATAGAATTGTTTTATTTTACTAATTCTAATAGAGCAATTACATATCATAAAAACAGTGACAACCTTCAAAGCATCGGGATTCAATTGACTAAATGCTTCATTACTGTGGCCAAACTTAGAACATAAGACTGCAGTATGTTGTGTCCTAGGTATGTTGATCAGCATTTTGTTAAGCCTTATTAAATCCTTTGATATTAAGGTGCTTCCCCATGTGCTTGATATTCTAGCCTATAGTCCCCGGTTACAGTTTCCACTGACCCTGTCACTGGATTAACTACCAATGCTGCAAGTCTCCAAAGACTGAAGAGCTCCATTGCTGATACCCAGCTCATCTATTTGACGTTTAGTGCAATATGGCTTTTGGACTTATATTGTGTGGGCACATTCCACTCCATGGAAGTGTACTAGATCTGTCAGTGATTGAGGCTCCAATTAACCTTGTGGAGGCATCTTCTGTCATTGCAATAGGAAATCAGGAACCTGTATGGACAGAGCTTGCAAGGAACATATTTTGATCACTTGTTGAYCRCCTTGAAGACTGAATCTCTATGTGATTGAGGTTYYGGTTCCTGGTATCCAAGTACAGTTTACAKAGGCATTGGGTTCAACAAGTGATAAGAAAAGAGACTAATAATTTCCTAGGTGATTCAAATGTGAAACAATATTGTGTTTTGTGTTCCCAGGCGATTCATCAGGGAGTAAACATAGAAGGAGCTATGAACCATATTTGAGGAGAGAGAATAATCGCTTTGATAATTTCACAAGACTCCAACATTCATGCTAATGCCTAAACAGTGATCATGACGGTTCCCGTTTCAAGAGATGTTAAATATTGCAATCATCACAAATATATTCACTGTTGGACAATAGTCTTGCTGTCAGTCAGGAACAGAGATAGATGCTTCACCTTAGCTTTTTCCACCATAGGAGACCTAGAGCAGTATGGACCATTTTCATTCTCGGGAGGAGGGAACTGCCCAGAAGCATGCGATTGAGAAGTGAAATGGAAAACAGCCCTCTGTCTGCTCACAGAGGGAAAAAACAAAAGAACCCCTATGTTCTGACTGAAGGAAATTCAAGAGGAACTAAGAGGCTCGTGGGAGGTTGATACTCACTACAAGCAGAGTAAAAATCAATCGAATCCAAATAGAAACAACATTGCAAAGAAAATAGAGGTAAGTGGGATCAAGTAATTGTTGATCTGCAGGACATCGAGCTTAAGCTGGAGCTTTATTCAAAGCCTGAGAAAGAAAATGTAGGGGAATCGGAAGGCAAGGTAGTGACCTGAATGAAAAGCTTAATATTGATCTGTGAAATAACTGTGACCAGCTCCGGTAACTTCTCATTGATATTGCCATTGACCATTCTGAAGGAAAAATTGTTTGTTGTCTGAAGATGGCAGAGATGTGCCCAGGACTACAGCACAAGGGAACAAGTCCCAGTGTCATAAAGGACCGGCCCCAGGTGCTATTCTCCCCTCAGGGTATTTTATGCGCAGTTTCTCTCTCATGTCTGCCAGTTTCCAGTTTCAGGGTCAAATTTGTAGGCCTGTGACCTCGAAAGACTCGTTGATTTTTTGGGTGCATCCAATCTTTATAAATAGAGTCAGATATATAACCATTAAAACTTAACTGTAAATTGTAAAGGCTTGCACTGGGTACATCCAATGTTTATAAAAAGACTCAGATAAAAAAACTGTCAAAAGTATATGAACCAATCCGGTAAGGAAGTAGGAAGATATTTTTTAATATCCGTTTTTACAAATTTCGTGGAGTGAGAGTATAAAAAGACGCAGCTTAAACACTAATAAATCGATTTAGGTGTTAGCTAACAAACATATAGATTCTATGAATTCAATTTGGGTGTTTTCGCTTTACCTTAATAAAATGAAACTGTTGTTTACGGATTTTGAAAATCAAAGTGTTAGTTTATGGATTTAGGTTCGGTATAAAATGGTTTGAATTCCAATATTATATTGGGAATTAATTACTTTTTTTAATTTTCTTTTCTTTTCAAATGAATTAAATGTTGAAAACTAAAAACGTATAATAATATTTATATTATTTAAAATGAAAAAATAAAAAATTATGTGTAGATATAGTATGTATAGAATAGTATATGGTTTATATATGAGATTAAGGTTAGTTGTTATTAGAAAGTATAATTTTATTGAAGGTAGTTATGGTAATGACTATTGAATTGGGATTAGCTTGGATGGTTGTGAGGAATGTTGTTATCCTCTCCACCTAGGTTCAATTCCCATAATGACATAAATAAAACTCATAATGAGTGTTATAATGCCTTTGGTCACTTTTCATAGATTGTGAAGTTGGTTTACAATTTATAGGTCATAGTTACATATGTAATTAAAATTTGGTCATCAATCATTTCCAAAACATTGAATTACAACATCAACTTGTAGAGTCTTACTTATTTACAACAATGTCAAGTTCTTCATTCCATATGACAATTCACTCTTAAAAGAATAACTTGTATCCTCTTATCTTCTTACAATATCAGTGTTTTGGGTTTTTAATATATGAAACATTAGATTGCAAGGTTTATGATTTCTATAATTGGGGACTAAACTTCATAGCTTTAGTCTTGGTCGACCAAAATAATCAAGTATTAAGTTAAATTGAAGAAAATATTATTAAACTTCATAGTCATTCTTGGCCCACCAAGGTAATAAAGTATTAAGTTAAATTGAAGAAAATATCTTAAATAAAATAGTGAGAAAGAAAAAGAAATAAGAGAGGGAGGGTATCCTCCTTCACCTATGGAATTTTCATCTAAACAAAAAACCTTTTCAATACAACTACTCAAACTAATTACCTCCCTTTCATGGAGTCATTGATGAACTCTTTTAGTAAATCACTTATTAAAAGTAATCCATAGGTTAGTTAGTGTAAATCTTTATATATCTACATTAAGATTTTTAAGAACAAAATTGAGACAATAACATTTAAAAAGTGAACTAAAAAGGATTTGGAGACAATAACATTTAAAAAGTGAACTAAAAAGGTTTGAGTGAGGGTGTATTGGAATGTTGAATCAAGTTAAAGTATTATTGAATGATACTTTCCAAAACAAGTCTCATTTCAAATTAAGGGCCACTCCAAAAAAACTTCCATGAGCTAACAACCTTCAAAATCACTTCACCTCAAATTGAACTTCAAGTGACGCTTCAATTAGTAATCTTAGAAAAACACGCATAGAGGTTGGCATCCAAGATAATACATGTGATCATCAATATCCATCTATTACACTATCTCTATTTGAATAGAAGATTATCGTGAATGACTTTTTTCATCATAGTTTTACCAAATGTTAGTCAAGTTTTGAAATTTTGGTTCTTTCAACAAGTGCTCTCTTCTACCAATACCTTATGTCTCTGATTCTAATTTTGATATTCACTTGTCCTTGTTTGTGGGACAAGGGACCCTCCCCTGTGAAGGAATTTTTCTACTTAGTTTATAGAAGTGTACATGCCCTACCCCCCTCTAGATTCAAACCTGTGACCTCGAAGAGGAAACACACATTATTAACCTTTAGGCCCACTTAGGTTGAAGCATGCACATGCCATACTATCAAGATGTGTTAACTATATTGTCATTACATAAAATTACAAATCTCACACTTAAATTTCAATATCTCATTAATATCTTATAAAAATATTGGTTTTTATTAAAAAGAATAACCTAAAAAATCTCAACATTGTTGATAAGAAAATGAAGAGTACCTCTAAAATTATGAGTCACAACCTCACCATGAAGTTCAAATGTTGTAAATAGAGTAGGAATCACAACCTCACTATGAGGTTTAAATGGTGCAAGTGCTTGATATATTTAAATATATTTTCAAAGTAAACTAAAAACAAGTACATATCAATCATCTAGTTCATTTGAAAGACATATGTATTGACAAAAGCAAAAAAAAAATAGAGTCAAGAAAAACACTACTAACCTAAATTACGCTCATGATTGTAATTATCACAAGATAAAACTATAACTCCATTCCAAAGAGTAAATCCAAATATTAGCTGATCCTGTAAACCAATAGAATTGACTACTAAATAATAAACCAAATTATAGATGCTACAATATTCTCAATGAAGCTATTATGTTTATTTAGCATCCAATTTGTAATAATACATCCACTCTGTTTAGCATCCAATTTGTAATAATACATCTACTTTGCATGGGTGATTACTCAATATGGTGAGGGAGACGAGGCTTAATTATTAACTTAAATGAATGTTGAACAACTTTAGTAAGTGTATAAACATCTCCTTATTCATATCGACTCCTTCAACTCCACCTCAAATGTTCCAAGTTAAACTCTGAAATAATTTTCCCATAGTGAGCCAAGTTAAACTTTGTAATAATTTTTGCTCATCATAGTCTGGAATCAGATTCATCCATGAAATGTCGGGGGTTTCATTCAAACAGTGGATTTGCCTTCTCAAACACACCATAGTTATTAAAATATTAAATGATGGTGTATTGAGAATTGAATTAAAACCATCCCAATTCAATGTGCATCAGTTGGTCAAATAGTAATTGTAGGCAAGCCATAAATACAATGAACATGCATGGAAAAAACCTCATCAAAGAGAAAGACATCCACGCTCTCTCAAAGTTCCCTCAGGTATTGTTTGTGATCGTTAACGGAGCAATAATTCTGCACACAACTACTTCTTGGGGATTCCTTGGCTTGGAAGAAAATGAAGGTGAAAATTCTGAGACTAAAGAAATTTCTCTGCTATTGCTAAGAAGAAAATCTGGTTTTGGGAAGGTGGAGCATTTTATTTAAAGGACCAGGTCGAGCGTCCAATTGTTGTACATAGCCGTGTAATGGCAAGTGGACAATGCATTCATCTGGGTTATAATTTCTTGACACTCATTCAGCCTCTCCTTTGGTGCAATTTTCTTCAGCGATTATTTCAGTGCATTCCAGGCTTACCAAAAATTGCCCGGTGGTGAATTATTTTAACAGCTCCTGGAGGGGCTTTTAGCAAATAATTGGTTCAAAGAAATAAAAAAGGTTTTATAATTTATGCCACAAAGATTGAGTTATAGAATAGTGGGAAAAAATGTTTTTTCTAGTGCCACTAATGGTGCTATGAGTGATAGTTTCTTTGGATACAAGAAATTTGGCATTGGGGATCAAGTGAAGAACAATAAAGTCTCAAATAAATTCCAAAACAAGCCTGAGATCACCATTGCACTTCACTAATCTCAATTGTACTGAAAAGATCATCCCCATTCCTATCTTGACCCCTGGTCTATTTCTAACAAATCATGATTAATGATGGTTTTATCTCAGCATGGGATATTATTACCATGTCATGAACATTGTAAATGAAATACATATTGTTAATGAACATTGTAAATGAAATACATATTGTTTAATAAAAGAAAACCAAACAATTGATGGAAGGGAGAATAGTGAGGGGGCTCATAGGGAGTTCATCATGCTATGAAATCCCAAGTCATCATGTTGAATTATTTTGGGAATAATCAATTTAATTTCTTTTTTCCTAAATTCAAAGTAAACAATTAAAAAAGGGGGTTGGTAGTTGAACAACCAACCACCCACAATGAACACAGGTATGGAGGACTGGTTGGATGGTGAAAGACTGTAAGTCAAGGGTACAACAATATCACCTCATTTACCGAGATTGAGCCACAAGTCCCTTTGAAATAAGCAAGGGGGAATATCAAGAACCTTCCGGAGAGGACAAAGAAAGAAGAAAGAAACCCATGGGGGTGCGGAAAAATATTGGATGGTAGAAGAATCCAAAAGTAGGAGAGCACTTGACTGTGTTGAATGTTGGAGAATTCTCAGAGCTGGGAAGAACCCATGAACATAGCAGAGCAAGAGAGTTGCAGTATTCGGGCAGAGAAATCTAAACCCGACTTGGGATGAGAGGGTTGCTATCTTGATGCATGCGGAGTAATGGAAAGGACTCCCTTGTGTTGAGATAAATCCATGCTAGGAAGGCATATGAGAAACCTTGTGGAGATGCTGGGCATGGTAGGTATGGAGGGTTTTGTCTAGTGGTTTGTTGTGAAGGAGAGTGGCCTTCACACTTGCAATTTCTCTAAGAGACTAAATGTTCCCCTCATCCTCAGTCAATTTGGTTGGTTGACAACTTGTACCAAATACGTTTTCAGTGTTCTTTCGTATATGCTCTGTAATATATGTAAATATGCATGCTTGTGCAAATAATAGAATTGCATAGTTATGAATAAGAATTATGTAATGAAAGGAAATGATTGTATGTTGTGTTTCTTATATGCACAATTTATCTTCTATTACCTATGAATGGATGTATGAGGTTCTCGAATGGATAGTGTTTCATTGATTGATTGTTTTCCTTTAGAAATTCAGTAGTAGAGGAATTGAGTCATCCGATCCTTTTTCTCTTAGAATCTTGTAATGGGATGCCTTATGGAAAACCCGTGATTTGGATTGAACTATCAAGTCGCAAAGCCAACGAAGATTAGACAGAATCCTGCATGGGCTTAAGGAAGAAAGTTGGGTTCAAATATGCCTTGGCGCATGAGCATAATCTTGTAATAGAGTTTTTCAGTGGAACCATGAGGATGGAACCCTGTTATGGGAACCCAATAGTTTTGCGGGCTCCAGACTTCTGGACGATTAGACAAGGTTACTGGTCGTGCAACTTTAGAACTGATCCGGATCTAGACCATTAGATCACGGAGATCTCAGTCGTCATATCTTTTGGTAAAGCATTTTCGGGAGGATCCATTCGAGAGTCCCATAGTAACTTGGCATTCCAAAGATGTGAGTCTGAAAGTGGTGACTCAAGTTAAGAAACTCACACCTTTAATCTCAAAATGGATATAGGTCGTTAGATCATACAGATATCAGATGTTAGATCTATCAGATTCAAGTGACCACATTAACATGTGTGCAACAAAAACCCACTAAATATCTGGATCATTGATTAGTGCGGATTTGCCATCGTCCGATCTAGCAGACAAGCATACTATCTTAGAAGGACTCGTTCAATAAGATTTTCCCGATAGGAGAGTCTGAAAGGAAATTCCACGTCAGCAAATCATGTTGGAAGTGCCATGTCAACTTGTTGAGTCAGCGTGCCCTGTCGGCATGCCATGTCAAAAAGGACACGTCAGTTGAGTGACCCATCCGTAGGGTCATGGTGGAAGGTTGTAGGATATATGCCACATGGAAAGGACATGTGCCAACTTGTAGTGAATTTGGGACAAAGCGAGGGATTGTTATTGGTCGAACACTTCTAAGCCCTAAAAGAACTAGGATTGTTGATCAAAATCGATCTTGGTCATCAGTTTGTTCAAGAGATTGCTTTCAGAAAGGATCATTCGGGGAGCCTTGTGATAACTTGAACTTATGAAGAGGGGAGCTCGATAGCCTATGCATGAGTGGCAAGTGGTAGCCTGTCATTGGGAGTTAGATTTCGGGAAGGCTCGATTGAAAGAACTCTGTTGGAAATATTTGTGTGGGATGATTTTCCAAAGGGATGAGTTCGATGGAGAAATCTTGAAAGGATTGCGAATTTCAAACTTCTGAAAGAATCATAAAAATGGCCAGTTATCCATCTCGATATGATAGTGTTTCAGGCTTCATACAGACAAATATGATAGTGTTTCAGGCTTCATACTTCAGAAAGATCCATGAGCATGGAGTGTTGATGCCTTGATGGGGATTTTTCGATGAAGGTTATTCTGATAGTGTTTTGGGCTTCAAAGTCTTAATGGCCTGTGTTCGATGGTTTAGTAGTAGGCCCGGGGCCAATGTCCTTCAGTCCTATGAGAGAGCAGGTCCACGTCAGTTGGACGAGTAGAGTAGGTCCACGCAAATGCTGCATGATTGGATGATTTCATCATATGGAAGATGGGCAAGAAATTCCAGAGAGCATAACTTCTTGCTTGGAGCTCAGATTTAAGCATATTTATAGTCATTGGAAATATATTAAAGAGAATAGTTGGATTATGAGCTCAGAATTAAGAAACGTTTCATGGTTTGGAAGAGAATTTAGAAGGAAGAGAATAAATTTTGTATGTCTCACCAGCCTAATGATTTTTTAGGGGGTTGGGTGTGTTACAGAGTGGTATTAGAGAAGAGTTACAATACTCGGTCTGTATGGACCAAGAACCATGCCAAGAGTGAAGAATTGTAGGGTTGCATGCAAAACTCATTTGACAAGGTTTGCACTAGAAGTCTAAGTCTATCTTTTGGTGTAAAATAAGTTCTATCCTCTGTCTTGTTTACTTGAATTATAAAAAGGAATAAAAGTTCTAGCCATATGTGTTTTGTTGAAATGATGTTGATGTACTTTAACAACAAATTTTAAGAGTGAATGACAGCTAGAACAGAGCCATGAGTTTGGGGCTATTGTGAGCCATTGAAAGCCTTATCAAGGTAAAGTAATTACATGCATTTCTAATGCATGATTAGCTAACAATGGCTTGTTGTCTTGGCACTGAGAGGACATTGTGCAATGAAGAATATGACAATAGGATGGATAGCTTGGAATGGAAAGAAACCTCATGCAACAGAGATGCAGAATTAGATGGGAGAAGGGTTATGGAAACTCCTATAGGCTTGGCAAAGGCGGTTAGAATTTGAAGGATGAAATTCAAAGTTATAGTACTGATAAGAGAAGCTTACCAGAGCAGTGGTTCAAGCACTAGGCCTAAATGGGCCAAAGATAAACCACAAAGAAAGGATTGTTTAAAGCCTAGTTTGAAAAATTGAGCCTAAAAGGTTTAGAGAAAAGCACAAAGCAGAGCTTCTGGAACAAAGACTATGGCATTGAGGCTATGTTACCTATGAACTAGAGGCTGAACATTGGTTGCAGTACCAAGGGTTGTATGAATCCCCAAGAGTGAGTAGGCTTGTTTCAACAAATGTAATGTTGCCTATAAGTATGGATTGATAGAACTTCTCGCAATATTGATTACTACTTAAGTAAAAGTTAGAGCCTGTATGAACAAACTGATTGATAGAACTTCTCGCAATATTGATTACCACTTAAGTAAAAGTTAGAGCCTATATGAACAAACTGATTGATAGAATTTCTCGCAATATCGATTACTACCTAAGTAAAAGTTAGAGCCTATATGAACAAACTCCTTGTGATTAAGGAACTGATTGAGAACTGCTACGGTCAATCCATTTGGTATTGTAATGGAGGAGACTTGATCTTGGCAATCCATTTAGATATGAATAAATGGGCTTTATGAGAATGTATGTTGTATTGCATTTATTGGAATAAAGTGATTCCAAGGGTAAGATGAATGTTCTATTTGTCATTTTGGAGGTCCCTTGGATTACTGAGGGAAGTAAGTTGCAAGAACATAAAAATTCCAAAGTGTTGAGGGCAACAATACAGTGCACCCTATAGAAACCTTGACAGGGTTGAGGGATTATGCAACTGTTATTTCTAAGTTGAATGGCCTATTGCTAGATAGACTGAACACCTAGAAGAATGAGAACCCGGAGGTGATAGGTCTCTGTTAAAGAGATTGGACATGATTGCATTGTGCAAGGTACCACAGTATGAAAAAAAAGTGCAACTAAAGCTCAATGAAGAACATGGCCAAGCAATCAGTTGATCTTTTGCCACCCAGAAACGTCGAGAGCATTGTTGATTCATCTTTTCTCTTGGGGAAACACCATCGATTTCCATATATAAAAGCTTAATGGAGTGCACTATTGCAAATAGACGGTCTATGTAGTCGAACATACATTGAAAAACCTCATCAAAGAGAAAGACACCCACACTCTCTCAATGCTCCCACATGTATTGTCTGTGATTGTTAACCGAGCAATAATTCTGCACACAACTACTTCTAGGGGATTCCTCGGCTTGGAATAAAATGAAGTTGAAAATTCTGAGACTAAAGCAATTTGTCTACTATTGCTACAAAGAAAATCTGGTTTTGGGAAGGTGGAGTATTTTATTTAAAGAACCAGTTCGAGCGTTCCAATTTCTATACGTAGTCGTGTCATGGCAAGTGGACAATGCATTCAAATGGGTTATAATCGCTTGACACTCATTCAGCTTCTCCTTGGTGCAATTTTCTTCAACTATTATTTTAGTGCATTCAAGGCTTACCAAAAGTTTCCCCGTGGTGAATTATAATAGCTTCTGGAGGGGCATTTAGAAAATAATTGGTTCATTGAAATTAAAAAAGGTTTTATAAGTGATGTCACAAAGATTGAGTTAAAGAACAGTGGAAAAAATGTTTTTTACATGCCACTATTGGTTCTATGAATGATAGTTTCTTTGGATACGAGAAATTTGGTGTTGGGGATCAAGTGAAAACCAATAAAGTCTCCATGCAAATTCCAAAACAAGCTTGAGATCACCAATGCAATGCACTAATCTCGATTGTATGAAAAATATCATCACCAGTGGTGTGGATTGTAATGTCCCTATCTTAACCCTGATCTATTTGTAACAAATCATGATTAATGATGGTTTTATCTCAACTTGGGATATTATTACCATGCCATGTACATGGTAAATGAAATACATATTGTTCATGAACATTGTAAATGAAATACATATTGTTTAATAAAGAAAAGCTAAGCTTGGAGCACTAGTACTAGCCATGATACCACAAGACGGAATAGTGAGGGGGCTTAGAGGGAGTTCATCATGCTACGAAATCCCAAGTCACTGTACTGAATTATTTTGGGAATAATCAGTATAATTATCTTTTTCCTGAATTCAAAGTACACTGTTAATGAAGAGGGTTGGTAGTTGAACAACCAACCACCCACAATGAATGCAAGATGGAGGACTAGGTGGATGGTGGAAGAATGCTAGCCAAGGGTACAACAACACCACCTCGTTTACCGAGATTGACCGACGAGTCCCTCTGACACAAGCAAGGGGGAAGATCAAGAAGCTTCCAGAGAGGACAAAGAAAGAAGAAGGAAACCGATGGGGGTGCATAAAATTATTGGATGATGGAAGAATCTAGTATTAGGAGAGAACTGAAGTGTGCAAAATGTTGGAGAGTGCTCAGAGCTGGGAAGAACCCATGAATAGAGAAAAACAAGAGATTTGCGGTATTCGGGCAGAGAACCCTGAACCCAATGTAGGATGAGAGGGTCATGAGCTTCATGTCTGCAGAGTAATGGAAATTACTCCTTGTGATGAGATAAATCCATCTGGGAAGGCATCTGAGGAACCTCGTGGGGGCCTTAGGCATGGAGGGTATGGGGGTTTCGGTCAGTGTTTTTCTATGAAGCAGAGTGGCCTTCACACTTGCAATCGTTCTAAGAGACTAAATGTTCCATTGGTGGTATCATGGTCTGGCATGGGGGTGGCTAGTTGCAGAGAGGACTAGTGCATCTAAGCCTATGGTTGGATGGAAAAGTGCTCACCCTCAGTCAGTTTGGATGGCTGACAGCTTGTAACAAATAAGTTTTCTGTGTGCTCTCGTATATGTTCTGTAATATATGTAAATATGCATGCTTGTGCAAATAATATAATTTCATAGTTATGAGTAATAATTCTGTAATGAAAGGAAATTATGGTATGTTGTGTTTCCTGTATGTACAATTTATCTTCTATTGCCTATGAATGGATCTATGAGGTTCCTCAATGCATAGTGTTTCATTGATTGGTTGTTTCCCTTTAGAAATTCAGTAGCAGAGGAATCGAGTCATCATATCCTTTTCCTCTCAAAATCTTGTAATGGGATGCCTTATGGAAACCCCAAGATCTGGATCGAACTATCAATTTGCAAATTCAATGGAGACTAGATAGAGTCCTTTACGAGCCTAAGGAAGAAAATTGGGTTCAAATATGCCTTGGCGCATGAGTAGTTAAACGAAATCCTGTAATGGAGCCTTGTGGTGGAACCAAGAGTATGGAACCCTATTATGGGAACCTGATTGCAGACTCTAGACTTCCAGACGATTAAACAAGTTTACCAGTCATGCAACTTTAGACCTGATTCTTATATGGATTATTAGATCAGGGAGATATCAAACTTCATATCTTTCAAAAATGCGTTTTCGGGAGGATCCATTCAAGAGTCATGTGGTAACTTGGCATTATGAGGAGGTGAGTCTGAAAGCGGTGACCCAAGTTAATCAACTTGCACCTTTAAGCTCGAAATGGATATAGGCCATTCAATCAGACATATCTCAACTGTTAGATCTCTTAGATTCAAGTGACCCTGTTAATGAGTGTGCAACTTAAAAACCTGCTAAAGATCTGGACCTTTGATCAATGCAGATTTACCATCGTCCGATCTAGTGGACGAGCATGTTGTCTTATAAGGACTCATTCAATAAGATTTTCTTGATGGGTGAGTCCAATGGTGAATGCCACATCAAAAAATGGTGTTGGAAGTGCCACGTCAGGTCGTTGAGTCAACATGCCTCATTAGCATGCCATGTCATAGGACACGTCAACTGAGTGACCCGTCAACAGGGTCACGGTGGAAGGCCATAGGACATATGCCACATGGAAAGGAAAAGTGCCAACCTGTAGTGAATTCGGGATGAAGTGAGGGCATATTATCGATCAAACACTTCTAAGACAAAAAATAACTAGGATCGTTGATCACATGTGATCTCAGCTGTTAGATTGTTTGAGGGATTGATTTCATAAAGGCTCATTCGGGGAGCCTTGTGGTAACTTGACCTTCCAAAGAGGGGAGCCCGATAGCCTATGGATGAGTGATAGGTGGCAACCCATCATTGAATGTCATATTTCAGGAAGGATCGATTGGGAGAATGCCATTGGAAAGATTTGTGCGGGATAATTTTTCGAAGGGATGATTCTGATGGAGAAAGCTTGATAGGCTTGCAGGTTTCAGACTTTTGAAATAATTGTGAAAGTGGAAAATTATCCATCCCAATGGGGATTGCTTGAATAAACGAATCTGATAGTATTGTGGGATTTGGACTTCGGAAATATCCATGAGCATGGCAAGTTGACACCTTGATGGGGATTTTACGATGAAGGTGATTCTGATAGACTTGTGGGCTTTAAAATCTTGATGGCATGTGTTTGATGGTTTAGTAGCAAGCTTGAGGCTAACATCCTTTGACCCTGTGAAAGAACAGGTCCATGTCAACTAGATGAGTGGAGAAGGTCCATGCAGATGCCATGTGGCAAGACAATGTCATCATAAGGAAGATGGAAAAGAAATTCCAAAGGGCATAACTTCTTTCTTAGAACTTGGATTTGAGCATATTCACAGTCATTGGAAAGATCTTAAAGAGAAGAATTGGATTATGAGCTCATAATTAAAAAAAGATTCATGGTTTGGAAGAGAAGTGAAAAGGAAGAGAATAAATTTTGTACGACCCACCAACCTAATGATGTTTTATAGGTTCATATCCCATATAGCCTTAGTGTTGTAACTCTGCCTTGATGTTTTAGGGGGTCGGGTGTGTTATAGAGTGGTATCAAGGCAGAGTTACAACACTAAGGCTATATGGGATATGAACCAATCCAAGAGTGAAGAATTGCATGGTTGCTTGCAAAAATCATTTGACAAGGTTTGCACCAGAAGTAAGAGTCTATCTTGTGGTGTAAAATAAGTTCTATCCTCTGTCTTGTTTACGTGAATTGTAAAAAGGGATAAAAGTCCCAACCATGAATATTTTGTTGAAATGGAGGTGATGTACACTAACAATAGATTTTAAGAGTGAACAAAAACTAGAAAAAAGCCCTAATTTTGGGGTTGTTGTGAGCCACTGAAAGCTTTATCAAGGAAAAGTAATTGCATGCATTTCAAATGCATGATTAACTAATAATGGTCTATTTTATTAGAACTGAGAGGGGACATAGAAACTTGGCATGGAAAGGAACCTTATGCACTAGAGATGAGGAATTATATGGGAGGAGGGTTATGGAAACTCCTCCAGGCTTGGTAGAGCCAGTAAGAGTTTGAAGGCTAAACTTCAGAGTTATAGGGATGATAAGAGAAGCTTATCATAGCAGTGGTTCAAACACTAGGCTTGAATGGGCCAAAGGTAGACCACAAAGAAAGGATTGTTTAAAGCTTGGTTTGAAACACTGGACCTAAAAGGTTTAGAGAAAACAACAGAATCAAAGTTTCTAGAAAACAACATTATGGCATTGAGGCTGTGTTACCTATGGACTAGAGATTGAATGTTGGTTGTAGTACCAAGGTTTATATGAGTCCCCGAGAGTGAGTAAGATTGTTGTTTCAAAAAATGTAATGCTTCCTATAAGTATGGATTAATAGAGATTCTTAAAATCCTAATTACTACTTAAGTAAAATTTGGAGCATATATGAACAAACTCCTTGTGATTAAGGAATTGATTGAGAATTTCCATAGTCAATCCATTTGGTATCGTAATGGAGGAGACCTACAGTTGGCTATCCATTTAGATATGAATAAATAGACTTTATGAGTAGGTATGTTGTATTGCATTTCTTGGAATTGAGTGATTCCAAGGGTAAGGTGAATTTTATATTCGTCATTCTAGATGCCCCTTGGATTACTGAGGGAAGTAAGCTACAAGAACATAAAAGTGCCTAAGTGTTGAGGGTAGAGATGCAATGCACCCTCTATAAACCTTGACAGGGTCAAGGGATTATGCAATTGTGTTTTCCAATTTGAATGGCTTGCTATCAGATAGATTGAACACCTAGAAGAATGAGATCCCAGAGGTGACAAGTCTCTATTAAATAGATTGGACAGGATTGCAGTGTGCAGGTTACCAAAATATGCAGAAAAGGATGTTATGTTCTGCTAAATAAATAAGAGTATAGGCATATAACATCATAAATAAGAGCATAGGAATTCTATAAAGGAAAAGGAAAAGGATGTTATGTTTTGCTAAATAAGAGCATAGGCATTCTAGAAAGGAAAAGGAATGATAGCTAGAATGCATATGCATTGATAGGAGAATATAGACATGCTGAAAATTCTTATGAAAATAATGAGTATACACATAACATGGATATAGACTTAATAAGAAGTTTGCTGATATGAATTGCTATGATGAATATTTATGATCAAAGACGATTAGGTAACTAGGAAAGGTGAACTATATGGATGAAATTTGTTGGGGATATTGTATACATCCTTGTGAGGATAAGGTTGTGGGAAATAATGTGTTGATATAGATTTGGGTGAAGGAGTGTATGAACCTCCCTGAGACACCAATGGATCAGGTAGAATCTAATGATAAATGGCAACCATACATGCATGTTCTAGTATGCTCAAGTGATGAAGAGGAATCTAGGTAAGGATTGAACTCCCAGTACAATTTTGATGACTGAAAAAGGTTTGAGGCATGAATGGTTAAGGAAATAGTACTTGGTAATTGTTATCAGACAAATCAGTAAGTGAGGACACAAACTAATCTCCCTAACTTCCATGGGAAGCTAGAACAAAACAAGACAAAATACAAACTTCACCTTAGATTCCATTGTCATATAAACTAGTTCAAAGAGAAATGAGAGACATACCTTTTAAATGACGCTTGATCCTCGCTAGTGTCATCCTTGTCGCTCCATCTTTGGATTTTCCGGATGGTGAACTTGTTTAAGAATCAACAACCAACAAAGAGAGAGAGAACAAAGATATATATTCCAATGAATTCTATGTATAAGATCAAAGAGTTATACAATAAATGCCAAGACACCTTTATAGGAAAGAAATGTATTGCTGCATTATATTAAAATGGAAATTGGAGAATACAACCCATGCCTTGATGTTGCAAGATCCCTTTCAATGGCTCTTTGATCCAACAAACATACCTTTTCTCCAATGCCTTTGATGAAGAAGATCCACAATCTGACTTAGAGAGCTAAAGCAAAGCTATCTCAAGTATAATCTATAGCAGAACTCTTCATGCATATGAAAAACTTAGCCTTTTCCATGAGAGATCCCTCTTTATATAAGGTGAAAGAGGGATGGATGAGGAGATTAGGATGATCCCACTAAATCAGAGAAGTGAGTAAGATCCAAACCAATCGGAGGCCACCTCATCTTCTAGAAGATTCCCTTCTAGAACATTCATGAATTTTGAATTTTCCTTTTCTTAAGCATCATCGCACCCTATGCACAGGTAGCCTATGATGACCCCAAAATCCATCTTTGGTGAAGAGTGCGACGATCAATCATCGTTGCACCCCAAGCATAGAGCAGGGTGCGGCAATCTTCCTTGTCATAGTTTTTGAGGGAGGAAAGGCAAACCACTTTTCTCATGGAGAAAGTCTCTTTTAATATTTTCAGGGAACATGGAAGTGAGTTAAGAACATGTCGTCAGTTGATCACTAGGGTGACCAAAATAATGTGTAACATAATGCCCCCCAAAGTATGAAGATGGAACCTGTGACAACTGAAATACTTTATAGAATGTGTGTGCTGAAAATAAGGTGCGCATTGATCGGGAACCTGCAAACAATCAAGCATCTGCATAATAAAATACCATCTTCTAAGGTAGGCATTCCCATACTCAGACTACAAGTAACTCTAATCATAAGTTTCAAGTGAGTCATGGCCATTAAACTGTTAAGAACCAAACATCAATATAGCATAGAAAAACCTCAAGAAAAGTACTCAACGCCTTGAAAAAGAGATAATATCAGATAATAAGCCTCTTCGAGGGGGCAACCTCCT
>JZKD02S1673827.1:354222-366245 GCA_000966675.3 Picea glauca
TTTTTTTTTTTTTTTTTGTGTGGCTTCTTCCTCCACTTTCCTTCAGATATGATCTTTCTCAATCCAGGTTTTTCCTAACAAAAGTGAAAAATGAGCATTGTTCTCAATAAACTTAATGACTTCAAATTCTTCTTCAATCGATGTTCCATGAGAAATCATAGGTACATTAGTAACTCTTCCACATAGGGTTATCATATTTCCTTTAAACAATCCTTTCCTTCCCAATGAAGGAATCATAGCAGTATTTCCCAAAATTTCCCAAGTGCTTTTTGGCATAATATTCACATGTGTTTCCTCATCCAAGACACAGTCTATGTCGAAGTCTTCTATTCTTATTTCTATGTACTTTTTTTCTTTTAAGATCTCTAGTAAACTGATGTCTCTGTGATCATTCAGTGTTTCTTTCATCTGTAATAATATAGTCTCTAATTCTTTCTGGTTCTCTAGCATATCCTGAGTCCTTTGACCTCCTTCATAGTTTTCTTTTCTCATGTTCATCTTTTTAACTTTGGCAATCATTCTAGGGAAATCCTCAACTCGGTGACCAATAGCTTTACAACAGAGACAAATAGGATCTATACCAGGGCATTCCTTAGCAAGATGGCCCGGTCTTCTGCAATTATAACATAGTGTCAATCCTCTCTTTCTTTTAAACAAGTTACAACCTCTCATATACTGCGCACTAGGATCATAGTGATGGACTTGCAATTTGCAAAAAATCATTCTAGGTTCCTGCATCCACTTATTAGCCCAAAAATTCTTTCTATGCATAGGAATAACATATCTTTCACTATCTCTATCAAATTTATTCAGATCAAATCTTTCTTCTAGTTGTGCCCTAGTTTTTAGACTAGGAAAAAATCTATCAAACATACCTAGATTCATACTTTCGAAGAAAAAATTCCCACTTATCTTACCTTTACCAGAGCACAAAGATTTAATATCTTACCACTTTTCTTTGGATCAGGATTCTATCTTAGCACAGAGCTTCGTAAGTCAAGTAGAATACTACGCACAATAACAATAGATCTACGCACAGAGCTTTATCTTTTCTTCAGTTCCCAGCAATCACAGTTTCAGGTGTCAAAAATAGAACCATTTGTTGGCATAGGGGCAAACCCAGGGTTCAACGCTTCAACAATGCACCAAAAAAAACCTAACTACTGGCTCTTTCGGCAACATCTGCAAAGCAGATGAAGTCTCACATGAGGTAGAGGCAGGGGGGGTTGTAGGATTCAGGTGTCTACAACCTAGCTGGGACACATTTATGTGATCAAAACACTTAACATAGCACTTAGCCAACAACATGTATTAAGTTATGATTCTTATTCACATTGCAGATTAACCCTTATTACAGATCAGTGCAGTAACAATCAAGATCTAACCCTTAAAACCTCTTAGCACAAAGCATAAGCTCATATCTAACATTCAACATACATAAAGAACTAAGCATCCATAGATCTATCTATCATACATCAAGATTAATGCACTAAGTAGATAACTACATAAACAACATAATCAACATTGCACAAAGCACATCAACGCAGGATATACGTGGTTCACCCCAGTGTGGGGCTACATCCACCAAATTCTTCTTCTTCTTTATTAGTCTTCAAGCTTCTTACAATCCTCTGCTCCTGTGCACAAAGCCACAGAGCCAACTCCACAAAGGACAGGAGATCTGCGTGCACCTCGCCAGATCCTTCTTCCCCAAATTAGGTCACGACACAAAGTCTTACAAATTCTGTGCACAAAGCCTCTTACAATCACTTGCACTTAGCTCTGCAAGTCCTAACATACTCTTTGCACAAAGCCAACTAGTGATACACTAAGACAATGACCTCCTACTTACATCGCTTAGATACTTATTTATACATTACAAAAAGGCCTAAACATGGGTAAACCCATGGGCCGACATCCCATACTCGTTACATAAACCCTAAAATCCCCAAAATCCCACAAAATGAGTGAGATCCCGCGATCTCCTGGGCGCTCCATCTTCGAACAACCTGTCAAAGTCCCATAAATGGTCAAACACGACCAACGTTTCCTCAAAAATTGGTCGAGGGCCAACATATATAAATGATAATATCTCCATACCATATGTCGTCAGAACTGATCACAAAGAGAGATTCATCAGGAAAGGAATCCTTTGCCACAGTTTCTATCTCAATAGAGGGAAGGTCACATAACAATTCGACAAAAACCAAAGATTTCTTTGATTTGGCACGCTCAAATTCCAAATCAAATTCCTAGAGAATAAATATAGATTTGGAGTATTTGCCCCCCAACGATTGTTGAGTAAGGATGTGTTGCATAGGGTTGAAATCATAAATGACGGTGGTTCTGCGTAATAATATATAATGACAGAAACATTGAACAAATTGAATAGCTGCCAAGGCCAGTTTCTCCACATGAAAATATTTGGTTTCGGTGGTCGTGAGACTCCGAATCAAATAGTAGATGATATGTTCATCATGCAAATCATCCTCTTGGACTAGAACCATAGTGATGGTAGAGTCCGAAGCAACTAAGTATAAGAAATAATCTCGACTATAATCGGGTGGAAATAAGAGTGGTGTACGGGTTAAGGCAAGTTTCAAAGATTCAAAGGCTTTGTTGGCAGTGTTGTCCCATACAAAATCGTGACCCTGTTTGAGAAGTCAAGTAAAACCTTTCATTAATTCAGCATAATTGAGGATGAATCGACGTAAAAATTTTGCCTTCCCTTGCAAACTTTGGAGTTGGCACAATGTAGAAGGAGGAGGAAGATTGAGAATAGCTTCAACCTTCAGAGGGTCCACCCTAATCCCATGTGTATAAACGATAAAATCAAGAAGTCGTCCGGAATCGACACAAAAAACACATTTATGTGGATTCAATCGTATGCGATAATAGTGACAGAGTAGGAAAATGGCCCGTAAATGTGTCGGGTTATCTTGACGACACATGTAATGCGCTAGTAAATCATCCAAATAAGGTTGTACAATGTGCTTAATATCATGAAAAGCGTAAGACATAGAGCGCTGAAAAGTCGCACCAACATTCTTGAGACCAAAAGGTAGTTTCTGGTATGTGAAGGTTCCCCAAGGGAAGATAAAATCAGTCTTATGTTGATCCGTAGGTAAAATATTGATTTTATTATGGCCGGATAGACCATCCATTAAAGAGAATATTTCTCTCCCGGCACAGTCGTCAACGATCTGGTCAACGAAAGGGGTTTGATAATTTTCCTTGGGACAAGCCTTGTTTATATCCCTATAATATACAAAAACATAGATCCTGCCTTGTTTCTTCGTAACCAGAACAAGATTAGACACCCAATCAATCAAAGCCACATGATAGACAAAACTGACTTTAAGAAGTTTTTCAACTTTGAGTTTAATAGAAGCAACTTTGCGTGGATGTACTAGGTGAATTCTCTGTCGAACGGGTTTAGCATATGGGTAAGTCTTAATCTCATTTACAACAATATCTGGATCAATATCCGACATCTCTTCGTAACTCCAGGCAAAAACGTCACGAAATTCTCGAAAAAGAGCTTTATAAATTTTGACGTCATCAACAAAACATGAGGCACCAATGTGAACATTTTCCACGACTCCGAGTTTAATCAAAATATCTAAAGGGATGGTAGGTGAAATGCTATCCAATTTCCCTTCATACAAAACATCGTGTATTGGTTCAGGAATAGAGGAAAATTAACAACAGTAGATGGATTTGAAATCCGTTGATAGCTCTCGATGGTCTCTGGTTCCAGGAAGAGAATAGAACGATGATGCCCATCGTCCCATGGGGTATCTCCCATAGACATGATTGTCATAATTATTTCATCGGTGTGAAAGACTATGTGAAATGGATCTGGAGACATATCTAAAAGAGAATGAGGAGAGGGAGTTGCCGATTGAATAGCTTGATAAGCCAATTCTACCGGACTTAAAGGCATTCGATCGCCGTAAAGAAGATAGTCATCATCGGAGATAGGTACTATCCAAGGGTCATAAGACTTAGGGATTTCACCAATAGTGGTTGATATCATGTTAACCGAGGAGAAAAAAGGATTAGGAATATCGAGTGGTAGAATGGGGAATGTACCCATTAATGATGAATCTTTTAAAAGACCCACACCGACATTCTCATAATCAAGAGGTGTTTTCGCAATGAAAGGTACATTACTAGTACGTGAATCATAATTAAAGAAGGCAAGATGATCGACAGTAACAACTTTTCCTTGGTGAGGGAAACAGATCACATGAAAAAGTGTAGAAACAACTGCATGCATGGAATCAATCCAACTACGACCAAGTAGAAGGTTATAATCAAGAGGTGCATCAAGTACCTCAACCTCAACAGTAACCGCTTTGTCTTCTAACGTAATAGATAACAAAGGAAGAACACCATAAGGTTTAAATCCTGTACCATTAAATGATTTTAGAGTATTGTGTGACTCGGTAAGGATAGGAGAGCCAATGGCCTTCCAACAATTGATGGAGATGACGCAAGTCTAGGCTCCTTCATCAATAACGGTTCGACAAATATTCTTATTTTCCACAATAGCTTGTATCTAAAACGCTAATTGAGGAGGAAGCCTTGGAATATGATCTTCCAATTCAAATATTATCAAGTTCATATCGGTAGGATCAATTCCACCAATATCCTTTAACAGTTCCTTCCGCTGCGTAGGACAACTTTGAAGGACTTCAAGAGCCAACATCGCAGAAGGTGCCTATGCAAGATCTTCTACAATACTGTATTTTTGAGCAGCACATGCGTGAGGATTAAACGATGACTTACGAACAACGCCCTTAGGAGAAGGATGAAGAACTGTATCTAGACTCGGTCATTTGAGATGAAGAGGACCATTGGGAGGTGAAGTTGATGGAGGAGGTTGAACCAATGGAGGTGGTGAGTCATCAACTATCTCTTTTGAAGGTGAATAATCTTTGGCTTGAGTAGCGACTGCAACTTCGTTCTTCTTGGAGTCACCAATACACATAAGTACATAATATGTGGTAGAGGGAGAAGTTTGGTCATGAATGACCAATTGGGCCTGTTGCTGAGAAGGAAAAGGTTGTGAAAAAATGGCGGGTGTAGGAGGTGTCCCGGTCCCTTGTAGGAACTTAGTAACCTCAACACGTCGTGGACAATATTTCGTATAATGATCCTCACCATAGATAATACAAGGATAACGAGGTTTCTACTTTTCTTTGTCATCAAAAGGACGAGTCTTTAGTTTATCGGATTGTTGATTATTATTTTTGTCCTCCTTATTCTTGCCCTTCCCTTTATTTTTATTTTTATTTTTACCAGTAGGTGTAGATTGAACCGTATTAACTTCAGAATTTTTACTGGGAGAAGGAGTTGGAGGGGAATTATTTTGTACATTAGCAGTATTAGACTTGGGATTGGAATGAATGGCTTGTTTAGATTGAGTCTCGGCATGGAAAGTGCCAATCACACCATCAACGACATGAGAAGCTATTGGAGGTGTTGGGGCTGGATTTGTAGACGGGTGAGGAGAATCAGGGATCACGTAATATAGTGTGCCCGTTTGTGAATAAATGAGATCCAAGTATTGAGCATGACTAATCGCCTGCTCTTCAGTGAAGACACCACCCATGGAAACATCAGGGGCTATAGGTCCAATGAGTGACTTGGTAAACCACTCGACCAATAGTTGATCAGGAAGGGGAACTTTGATTAAGCGTCTTCTCCTCCTCCACTCTTGAATATGATCAGAAATATGAGTGGACGAGGATTGCTTAAATGAACTCAAAATTTTGGTTCCTGTCTCGTATTGGATTGGTAGCTGGTAATGCGTTAAGAAAGCCATAGCTAAGGTATTGAAGTCATTGAAGAACCCTCGTGGAAATTCAATATACCATTTGGCTGCTGAACCCATTAGAGTTCGTTGAAAAAGACATAATCTAATGGAGTCATCCATCAAAGAGTTGGATGAACACCAAAGATGGAAAGCCATGACATGATTATTTGGGTCTTCCCCTGATCGACCATCAAACTTAGGAATGTCTGATGGTAACTTGGCAGGTATGAATGACCAATAAGGAGAATGCAAGATAGGATCATTCAAAATCCTAGACAAATCCAGTAAATCCAAAGTAGCAAGAAATGGCAGCTATCTCTTCACTTGAGGAAACTGGTAATTTTGAGGAGGTAGTCCCATAGGTATACCAGTAGGACCATAAGAATTATGTAGATAGTTAGAGGGTCCTATCAAATTCAGTGGTGGAGGGTTTTGAATCGAATAGCCAACTTGAGTTGGTTGATTGGGTAATCTTCCTTGGGAACGAGCATTAGACTGAAAACCTTGACCCCAGGTAGGATTCATAGAAACTGGATATGGTTTCCCAGGATTAGGGGGTACAAAAGAATTAAATTGAGGAGGTTTCCCCCTAGGCGGTTGTTGATTTCCTTGGAAAGGAAAATTCCAAGGTTGATACTGTAATCCAGGGATATACTTCCCATACACCGGGTTATGACCCCTAACTTGGGGTTTCTCCCCAACTTGAGGTTGACCTCCAATAGGAATTTGAAAACCATAAGTGACATAATGACTTATGCCTCCAATTTGATTGGAGATACTTGGGCCAGGACGATTAGATCCTCTATGTGAAGTTGGAGGAGGAATGCTAGGCCCCCCAGAGAGAACTTGGGTAGGTGTAGGAGCATAACTACTAGCAACATTATACCCAGGAGAAACAAAAGGATTATCCCCTCCGGATGGATTCTGGGCAGGATTAGAAATAGAAGTATTTAGAGCGTGATACCTAGGTGGAAGTGATGGATTTGGTCTAAGCAGAAGTGGTGCTCCAATAGGAGCTTGAGTGATTACTGCACTTCCAAAAGAAACAGGCGTAGCTTGTGGGACCATGGTAGAGCTAGCGAGTTGGAGAGGAAGAATTGTATGAGAACCAACCAACAATTCATCTGAGACTGTGACAACATTACTGGTTGCGCCAGTAAAATGATCCAAGGGTACTGTATAGGTATTTGAAGTCACAGGCGTATGTGATGCCATAGGTTGATTAGAGGTCCTTTGGCATAGATGATTCATTCCTAGTTTTTCAAAAAGATCTTGTCCCGAAGAAGTTCTCTAAAGAGAACGAATAGGACCAGAAGAGCTAGGATCAAAATTTCCAGTAGTATGAACCAGAGTTCTAAATGAATCCCTCTAAAAGAGCAGATCATCTACACCAGACTCTGTGTGAGGTCCAATATGTATTTTAGTATAATTTTCAGCAACAATGTCTCCCGATGAATTTATCCAGAGAAAAAGTGGATCTCGTACAACACTCAATAACGGATTTACGGGAATTATGGATTCCTCCAATGGAGTAGAACTTCCAATCTCAGAGGCTACATTGTTATTGACTGCTCCTCCAGGAGAACCCTCTGGTGAGTTAGGAAGCAAAGGATTATATTCTTCTGGATCTTCTGGAGGTAACCCTTGCATCCTACGTGAACGACGAGGACCTATGTTGGTCGCACCAAATAAAGAATGAATGAAAGCTATGGCCAACTAGAAAAATAAACAACACTTACTAATAAAATCTAGATATCAAACACGCAAACAAACCTTCTTATTTTGAAGTCACTAGTTGGTGATAAAATCCAACATCGTGAAACCAAGATAACAAGGGGATGGGATAAAGCGGGTGGAAAAGTTACGTTGATGACTTGCTTAACGGACTTACAGCTTGGTGCAAGCTCCCACACATAATCATGGGTATACCCTCCAAGGAGCCCAAGTGATTTTGGGTAACGTCGATTCTAGGTACCGTGAAGACTTTCCCCTTCATAGTCATCTCATGTAAAGACTCTAAAGAGATAGGCCACTAAGGTTACCAATTACAAAAATGATGCCTGAGGAAGCAATCGACAGTCCGATCCACATGCAAGGGCAGGGTATCTAATCCCAAAATCAACTCGAGAAGGTCCCCATAGGATTTTATTCTCAAGTGACCCCCAATAATATGTCCAATCTCTACACTAAGACCAAAAACATAGGGTGAGTAACTATATTGGTCCTAATGCGACTTCGTGATTGACCCTTGTGTTATAAGGGCTTCCCAGGACAAAATGTAGAAAGTGGATATGTTCTCTCCCTATCACAAGATACTATTGTGTGTTTTGATGCTTTGGAGAGTGTGCCTTACAACCTATTCCAAAGCGTTATCCTAGCTAATGTTGGTGTAGAAAAGTTCTATAAAATAAAAGTTTCTAATAGATTTTAAAATTACGCTGTATTTTAAAGGCTGGTGTTTACTCAAAAGAGAAACATAAGTGAAACTAATGATATATTTGACCTTGACCCAATAATATGTAAGAAGAGATGAAATGAAAACGTTTCATTCAATGAACTCTAATTACAGTAGGGAGAAGGTTTATCTTTTCCAGAAGATAAAAGCTACAAGTACAATTTCTCAATTTTTGAATGATATGAATTCCAAACAATCAAAGCTATCAACTTTTCAAATTTTCTCTTTTCAACAAATATATGAATGAAAAAATTTCTTGCAAAGACTACTAAAAAGAGGAATAAACTTCAGTTCTTTCCTTTTCAAATTAGAACAGAGATGTAATGAAGAAAGGAAAGAATGGTCTAAGAAAACTAGTGCACTCTCAACACTATTCCCAAATCAAACTCACAATGCAAGCAAAAAATGAAATGATAAGAAAACCTTTTGTCGAATGCAAACAAAAACTGTCTCTTAATCAATCAGTAATCCAGAAAGTAAAAACAATCCAAAACTCAAATGAAATCAAGGACTACTTATCAATCAAGCGCCCAGGAACAAAATCTTGAGATTATACCCTTGTGACAAGAAGTCAAGAAACAAAACTTGCAAAGCTTGTAAAGAAGACTTTCAATCATTGAAAATCAATCAAATCCAGGCTTAAAAGTTGTAAACCAATAATTCACCAGTGCCAAAAGTTCATTCCAGGCAGTAAATACAAATCTGGGCAAAGAAAATAAAATTGACTGTCACCCAAAAATTCCTACAGGAATCGTCGCAGGCTACAGAGGAATACAATGCGACGAGCTAGGACCGTCGTAGTTTGTCAACAAGACACAATGCAACGTTGTCGCTCTGGTATGCACAAGTAGAGTGTGATGACAAGAAATCGTCAGAGGTTGTCTATAGGACATAGTGCGATGATCTCTGAGTAAAAATAAAATTGGGAAAAATGACAAAATTGCTCAATGAACTTTTAGAACCAGAGAGTCAAGATAGATCACCCACAGACTCAGATAATGAATTTGATCAAAATAAGGCAGCCTAAAAGAAAATAAGAATCAAAAAACCAAAAAAGAGGTCGTATCCCCAGTATGGTCACCGATTTTGTTATCAGACAAATCGGTAAGTGCAGACACAAACTAATCTCCCTAACTTCCACATGAAGCTAGAACAAAACAAGACAAAATACAAACTTCACCTTAGATTCTATTGTTATATAAACTAGTTTAGAGAGGAATGAGAGACATACATTTTAAATGACGCTTTATCTTCGCTAGTGTCGTCCTTGTCACTCCATCTTTGGATTTTTTGGATGGTGAACTTGTTTAAGAATCACAAACCAACAAAGAGAGAGAGAACAAAGATATATATATTCCAATGAATTCTATGTACAAGATCAACGAGTTATACAATAAATGCCAAGAGACCTTTATAGGGAAGAAATGTATTGCTGCATTATATTAAAATGGAAAGTGGATAATAAAACCCATGCCTTGACATTGCAAGATCCCTTTCGATGGCTCTTTGCTCCAACACACACACCTTTGCTCCAATGCCTTTGATGAATACGATCCACAATCTGACTTAGAGAGCTAAAGAAAAACTGTCTCAAGTATAATCTATAGCAGAACTCTTCATGCATATGCAAACCTTAGCCTTTTCCATGAGAGATCCCTCTTTATATAGGGTGAAAGAGGGATGGATGAGGATATTAGGACGATCCCACTAAATCAGAGAAGTGAGTAAGATCCAAACTGATCAGAGGCCACCTCATCTTCTATAAGATTCCCTTCTAGAACATTCATGAATTTTGACATTTCTTTTGCTTAAGCATTGTCACACCCTAGGCACAGGCAGCCTGCGACGACACCAGAGTCCATCTTTGGTGCAAAGTGTGACGATCCAGCATCATCACACCCAAAGCATAGAGCATGGTGCAACGATCTTCCTTGTCATAGGTTTTGAGGGAGGAAAGGAAAACCACTTTTCTCATGGAGAAAGTCTCTTTTAATATTTTCAGGGAACATGGAAGTGAGTTAAGCACATGTCATCAGTTGATCACTGGGGTGACCAAAATAATGTGTAACAATAATTTTTATGCATTGAGTGATTCCTAATATATGGAATTCTTTTATAGAAAGTGTGCAAGAGAAATCTCTTGTTGATTATTGCCACTTGAAAGAGGGTAGCATATTTATGAACATGCTTGTGAGACTTGTCATGTGAATGATTGTAAGCTCTCATTAAGAAAGGATGATATTGAAATAAAATGCAAATGTGTGAGAATGACATGGAAAATGTGCAAGTGATGCACCTACATGTTGGTACCTATGTGTATATATGATTGAAGGCATGGTTTGACTGCATTATTCAGATGCATGATATGAATGCATGAATGAACAAGTTGACTATGGAACACACATAGTTCTTTCCATGTTTTGGGCTAGACTATTGTTACTTATCTCACCTTACTTTGAAGGTCCTATTTGTTTTTGTTTGGATACTAGTTGGAAGGGGTTGTATGCCATTCTTTAGAGGAGATAGTATGGATTGTTGAAAGAGCAAGTGAGCAAGAATGCTCTATTCCTATGAAAGAAGGAAATATACTTATGAATATGCATTTAAAAATTCCATGTGAATGATTGTGAACAATCGTAAGTTAGATTGATTTTAAATGTGAACCGATGTGGATGTGTAAATTATGAAAGTGTGCTAACTATAGACACACACACTATGCTAATGCATATGGTTGAGTGCATGAAAGAACAATGTGAATGCAAGATGACAAAATATATGAACATGTATGAATGTGTGGTTTGGATGCATAATAAGAATGTATACCTATTTTCTCTATGAAAATATTGGGTAATTCAACTGAAATGATAGAGTTGCTAATAAATCATGAGTTGAGATCATTTCAAGTGTTATTGGATATTGCAACAAGGAAGTTGTATGTTGAGGTATTCCCATGTGGCTGGAATATGTAAAGACTCTATCAAGAGACTTTGTCAAGAGAACATAGCCATAGAACTAATGGCTACTGGAAATTAAGCAGTGGAATGCAGAAGCCTATAGGTATAAGAATCGTGGATTACATTTTGAAGACATGCATATGATAAGTAAAAATGCTAATAATTCTAATTTTTATATGGTTAATGTGCTGAATGAACTTTATTCTAATTGAATTCATGAGATAACCATGATGTTTTAGCATGTTGTTGGCATCCAAGAAAGGAAGTCTCTCTAAATGAGGAAATGTCAAGATGAACTTGATTGAATATGCTCAAGGAAATGGAGCATCTAGGTCTAGAAAAGGACAAAATGTAAAAGAAAATATGGAGAAAAGGAAAAACACTTTTCTCACTCTAAAACTCTGATTTGTTTAACAGAGTTATATTCTTTTAAAGAAGCAAGAGCAACTTGTGAAGGATAATGAATCAATATAGATTCTTGAATGACTATTGTGGTTAATTTCATGATCGTAAATGGCAGATAGGTCATGGGAATAACTTAGTTATGCTTAAAATTCCATACTGTGCAAAGGAAATTAGAAGGGAAAATCTGTTAAGCCCTAATATTGGCCCATTACCCTTTAATTGGGGCATATTAGATTAGTAATGCTATTTTATTTATGTCGGCTTTAGGCTATTAGTTTTAATTTAGATTAGTAATGTTATTTTATTTATGTCGGCTTTAGGCCATTATTTGTAATTATACCTCCTAGTCTCCTATATATACCAAGGAGACATTTTCATTTTGAAT
>JZKD02S1673827.1:390100-400156 GCA_000966675.3 Picea glauca
AAAAGGAGGTTTCCCCCTCGAAGAGGCTTATTATTTGAAATTATCTCTTTTTCAAGGCGTTGAGTACTTTTCCTGAGGTTTTTCTATGCTATATTGATGTTTGGTTCTTAACAAGGAGGGCCCTTCCTCCTTAGCAGGGGATAAAAACTAAGAAACCACAACTTTAAGCACTCATGAATTGATACCACAACTTGCCATATCTTTATTATTCAATACAGAGGTGAAAATATAATTGTTGTTACACATGAGTTTGTCGACTATCCTCTATTCTCCAAAAACTAGCCTAACCTGGGAGAAAAGATGCTCTACCATTTTAAAATTTTCCTTCCTATTCTAATCTCTAAAACATTACAATTATGAACAACCTTGAGAATCTTTCGATTGTCAAGTTCTTCGATGTCGTCTTAATTAATAAGATATAGAGGATATGAAATATTCCTTTAACCATTTACAACTTATGTAAATGATTTTTATGGAAATAGTTAGCCAAATTGTCCTGTTATCTGGGAGGACATCTCGTGTTCAAAACATACAATAGTTACAAATTTAAGGTAAGCCACATCATTAGATAAATCAATCCTTGACATACGGGTCCACGGGTCAATGGTCTAGTCATCATCATGTGGTGATCCTTTGTCGATAACATCATTCTATAGTAGTGGTATTTGCGTATCAAGTCTCGGAGTATCATCACCTTGGAGTGGTAACACCTCGGAGTAGCAGCACCTAAGAGTAGAATCATCTTGGAGTAGCAACACCTTGGGGTAGCAACATGTCAGAGTAGCAATGCCTTGGAGTAGCAGCACCTCAGAGCAACACCATATGATTATTCTGCAAGATTATTTAGCAATTAATCAATGGTTACCCAACACATACATCATCCTTCCCTAAATGCAGGAAAATATTAAAGAATAAACGCATCAAATGGATTAAAATACCAGTGTCAAAAATGCAATTCTTGAACCATGATAATTATTGAAAAGGTGTGAATAGGAAGGAAAAAGGGTATAAGATAAGAAATAAAATGATAAAAAAACAGTGTCATTCCCATGAATCAACATCTCCTACCAACTAAAGAAACTGCATGTCTTCATGAAGCTCATCAGTTTGCGTCCTCAACCTCCTCCGGTATATGCAGTGTAGTAAGGTTGTATTCTCCAACAGTATCCTCCTTAATGCATCTGTATCCATTACTCATCAAAACATCCTCCAATAATATTTCTCATACTGAACCTGCTATTTTTTTTGGTATTGCCTTGTAGGGAGCCAAATAAGAGGGAATCTGTTATAACCCTAAATTGCACCATACATGCTTACCTGGCATCAGGCCAACTCATTACCCTTCATTGCCAAAACATCTGCTGAGAAACCTCTTTTAAAAACCTCTCGGGTAAATGTACACGTTCCCTAACCCACTACTGCACGCGGGTGAACGCTGGCAGGCCTACTACAGCTCGCGTTTACCTAACAAAGCACAAAAACATGAAAGTTGTCGACGAGACAAAAAGCTATGGGTCAGTTAACTGAAAATCCCAGCCATGCATGGCCGAGAGTTCATCCAAAACCCTAGCTCCTTCTAGCCTATAAAAGAAGGGGTAGAGGTACCATTTGGAGAAGGAAAATTATAGCAAAGAAACTCTGCCCAATTTCCGAATCCATTTGTCCCAACCGTTTAGCCTTTCCTCAAGCCTAAGGAGAATTCAAGCAAAGCAGTTGGAGGAAAAAGAAGAGGAGGATCCCAGGATCAGGATCAAGGAGCGGTGGCCGGTCTCGACTTTGATTGTAAGTTGAGTCATTTTGAAAATAATAAAAAAATACTTTTCCCGTCCCAATGCATGAGTTATTTATGGTTTGTGCAATTTATGCTTAATCTCTAACCCTCAAGTAGAAAAATAGCATGCATGCGTAGTGTTTTTTCTTGATTGAAGGTTAACTTTGGAAGGAGCAGCGCAAGTAAGCGGGTAAAGCACAACGGAGGATCTACACCAAACATCAGTAAAAAGGTTAGTAGTTCCTTTCCGTGCATGTGTCTTGAAAGAGGTGTTTAAGTTTTGGGGTGGTAGGTTAAAGGGTCATTTCTTTAAGGTCAAAATATGCATGCAAGTCTAGCCCTAGCTTGTTAGTTCGTAGGGTATTATTTCGCAACAACAGAATTGGCGACTCCACTGGGGAAGATACTCTTTAGGGTTTTCTGGATTTAGTTGAGGTTTTTGGGTAGTTTAAAGGATTGAATTTTCTGTTTCTTTGCATGTCTGTTTTCTGTTAGGTCAGAGCTAGTAGGGAACCTGGTTCTTTATACCATTTTTTCCTTGACTGTTGCTTGACGATAATTATCGGGACACACAGAGGTACACACAGTCTACAGAAGGCCTACACGTGTGTAACCCGTGCCCTAACCTTCTACAGCACGCGTGTGAACGCTAGCTATAGAGGTTTCAGTAGCATGTAGGAGTCAGAGAGATTAGGAGGCAGTCCCCTCTTCCCTGTCAGAATTATACATTCTCAGGGGGCTCTTTGGATCCTGTCTGGGTCTTGCTGGTTCACTGTCTTGTCTCAGTTTACTTTATTGCGTTTATTTTTTGCAATTATTTTTCTTTTCTGTTAAAGAAGAAGCATCCAAGCCTTCAAGAGACTCTGGTTGTCAATACCAGAGGCCTCTTCCAGTTCTGGGCTGCCTGTGTTTAGTTTTTTCTTGGATTTTATATATACACGCGGCCTGTGCCAACTTAGCCCACGGGTACCCATGCTCTATTGTAGCTCATCACGCGTTCTGTTTCAGTGACAGTAGCGGGCTTGACAGGTTGCTTTTCAATCAGGGTGGGGCAGTCATCCCCTCCTATGGTGAGAAGTGTTCCTCTCAGGAGTTTGAGTCTAGGGTTGCACAGTCAGTAGGTTAGGGCCTCTTACCCTTAGCCTATTTTTTCTTAGTTGATGTTTGATAGAAAAGATAAAAAGAGATTTTTTTTTTTTTTATGGTTTTTAGACAAGTGAAAGAATCGTTGTTTTCCAGATTGCCATTGAGTGTCTTTACTTCAATTCTTTGTGATCTGCGCTTTAAGCCAGAATTTTGTTTTGTTTTCTTGGTTTTGTGCTTGTCGGCATTTTCCCTTTGTTGCTTCATTTAGCACTTAAATAAAAACAAAAATTCTTTTCATTTTCCTCTTTGCTTGAAAATTGTGTGTCTGCATCAATATCTAGAGAGAAGTCTTTTTGTTCATAAGTTTTTGCAGTGCATTTAGAGCATAAGTAGCTCGCTGATTGAGCGAAATTTATTTATGTGTGCTGTATGAAATCTTAGCAAAATTGAAAAGAGAAAGAAGTCTTTCTTTGTGAAAAGTTGTTGATTTTTGCATTTAGTAAAAGTCTTTTGTTTCCAACATTTTTTCATTTGTTTTTTCTTTGAGTCTTTACACATCATCAGTTTCACCTTCATACCTTGTGTCGTAAAAAATACCATAAAAGAAACGCTAATTAAAATCTATTAGAATTTTTGTTTGTAGGGTTCATACACTAGCTCAGGACTAGGGCCTTGGAATAGGTTGGAGAGTAAACTCTCCAAGGCCACTCAAAACAAAAAATTGGAGTCTGTGATAGGGAGTGTAGAAGTCCAATTTCGTGGAAGTTATCTGGGACCCCCTCTAACACAGGGGCTAAACACGAGGTTGCGTAAGGAAAGGTAGCATAGATAACCCCTCCAAAGCCGGACCAAGCGTAGTGGAGAACACATATCGAGGATTTGTTGAGAGATTTCGTCGTTTGCATTTTCCACGGGGATTCGTGGGTCTCGAATCCATTCGAGATCCTCAGTTGTCTTCCGGACCATTTGATCTCAATACCCTTGATAGGTTTCGGGCTTGATACCCTGCTCATTGTGGTCTACCCGACTATCGATTGTACCCGCCTGGTGACTGTTCGCGTGCTGGCAAACTAGTTGCCAATCTTTCATAGGGACATACATAGGTGACTGCGGGGGTATACCGCGGTACCTAGGACAGACATCGGGCCATGCTTTGCAGAGTATACCCAGAGGGTGCTTCCGTTTTCGAGCTGCACTTGCACCGGTAAGTTGCTCTAGTGTTGGTTGTTGTAACTGTTATTCAAAATAGTTAGTGATTGCTTGTCTTATCCTTTAGGGGCTTCTTTTTAGTGTGTGTTACTGTTTGAATGTGTAGAATACCTTAGCGTGTCATGGATCTTCTCACACAGTGGAGGATTTAGAGCTCCGCCAGTCACGAAGGCTTCTGGGCCTGCCACTGGTTATACTGGAGCCACCCCCGCCACCATTGAGGCGGAAGCTAGACCAACAAGGGTCTTTCAAAGCAACTGGGTTACAAACCATTGAGCTCGAACAAATCCCAGAGGAATCAACCGCCAATATTGGTTCGGTTGAAACCCCAACCACTGATACTTGGCCGCAAGTTATTATGCCAATTCAATTTTACGAACGCCTATCAGTGCCTCACACAGCTATGGAAACAAACGTTGTTACTTCCTATGGGAATTCTTCCATTCCCACCACAATTGCTACTACAGGAGAAGCATCTCCTAACTTGCCGTCGTCGGTCCGAGCAACTATGGTCTCGGCTGCAACTACGTCGCACAGTGGACCGACCCCATCTATCGCGACGACCACACCTCCATTCACACCTAGTGCGACAGGTCCTCCGTTCTCATACGGTATGCCTAGTTCAGGTACAAGTCCTGCACTCACTTAATCCACTTTATAGACTTTAGGTCTGGGGGTAGGGAGCTCTAACGCTCCTCTGCAAGGTCAACTTGGGGGTAGTCCTATCCCTTTTAATGCTTTTCCTTACGCTGGAGGTCATATCTCTCCTTCGTCCCCTTTGCTTGGTGGTCTGCATCAGCAGTACACTGGGTAGCCTGCACACATGAGTTCATTTGGAGCTGGGAGTCAAGGAACACCTGCGCAAACTCTGCCGGTAGGTTCATCACCATTTGTTTTGAATAAGACATTTGGTAACGACACTTTTGCATCCACCGCTTTCCCGTCTGGGGGCACTCCCATTTTTGGACAGTCTACTCCGACACAGGGTACTATTCCTGCACTAGGGGAACATATAGAAGGACCTTGGAACTCAGGACAAGGATCCGTTCCCTCCTCTGGAATGTTGTTCTGGGGTAATTCTTTCCACAGTCAATGGAACCCTGGACAAAATTCTATGCCTCTTCCATCAGGACCGGCATGGGGTAATCCTTCCCAAAGTCTATCAAACATGATGAATGCCCAACATCCTATGTCCTTTATGGGGAATCAACCAATGATGTCTCCACAGATACAAAACCCTTACGATGGTCAGGGCCATGGTTGCTACTAGAATCCGGGCCAGCAGCCAAAATTTTCCGGGTAACCCGGTGCCAGTCAAACTCCCGGACCCTTTTTCCCAGGCTATCAGCAACAACCCAAACTACCATTCCTGGTGACGTTACACTTGCCATATTTGACAAGGTTGTTAAATGAACCTATTTTTCATGATCCATGTTGGCCTCCTATTCCAATGAAGTTGCCTTCGGAAATTCCCAAGTTCAAGGCCAAGCCTAACGAAGATCCAGGTGATCACGTGACTACCTTCTATCTTTTGTGTTCATCTAACTCATTGAAAGATGACTCCGTCCAATTGCGATTGTTTCAACGCACTCTCATCGAGAGTGCCGTGAAATGGTACATTGAGCTTTATCGCTCCAGATATTCTTCTTTTGGTGAACTGGCGATGGCCTTCCTTAACCATTTCTAGTTACCTGTGAGATACGACGTGGGCACAGAGCTGCTTGCCAATTTTGAATAGACGACAACAGACCATATCTCTGATCATATCAGAGAGTGGAGATGACGAAAGATTCTAATCAAAGTACCAGTCCCACCAGCATTCCCGCTTGAGTGTTTCCTTAAGTCTTTAGTTCCACAATTATCCAAGGACGTCGCAACTTCTGGGGTTTTATCCAAAGAAGATGCCATCATGAGAGCTAAACAGTTTGAGCTTATCTATTCTCAGTCTGGTTTATTGTACAACATCCTGCTGGATGCACCACGATCGATACTGGATAAAACTAGATAGAGAGCTGGACCACATGCCAATGGTATTGTTGGCTCAGCACAAACCAAGCCCGTTGAGCAATTGACAAAGCAATTGCAACAATTATCTATACAACACTCAGCGGCCAACCAGACTACTTCTTTGGCTTCTCCTCCTACCCAAACGTCGAAAGTACACTCTGTGCAGAAGACTAACCCAAAGGCTACCCAACAGCCTGAAGGGAAGAAAAAACAATGCAAGAAGGGTAAGGGGGATAAAAAACCCACTGATAATGCTGGCGAGGGCACTACGGAAAAACAGAAGGCGAGGTATCCATGCAACTTGTGTGCGGAAGACCACCCGACCCATCTATTTCCTCGACTTGCAAAGCCCCAAAAGTTTGTCACACAGCAGTAGCAAGCCGTGTTGACTAATACCTTTCAGCATGGGAAAAATTTAACTCAAGCCTCTACAAGTGCCGAAGGGGGCAGCCAGGAAACCTGCCCTCCTCCAAACAATTCCTCAACCGTGAACGTATATATGGTTAGGGGTGATGCTTTAATCACGACTAGAGTGCATGAATATAGAAAACCAAGCACCTCTGAGAAGGTAAAAGAAGCTGAGATCCCATCTCTTCCTTTACAGATCGAGAAGATGTTGGGTGAAACAATGACACGCATCCTAAAAGGTGCATTTAAGAAAGCTTCTCACAACCCAAACATAAGGGCCGCCCAGAATTACTCTGTGGTGGAATATTTATCACAAACCCCTTGTACGATGTCCGCCTTGGAGGTCCTCCAAAGCTTCCCTGCTCAGAGAAAAGCCTTGTTGACTGCTTTAGGCTCTACTGAGACTTGTAACCCAGGTACCATCATGTTAGATACGACCGACTTGAAACCTCATCTGCCTTACCATGTCGCGTTTCAGATAGTAGTGGCTCATCCCACAAAAACTTTTACACGGAATATATTTCGCACGGTGGTCAACGAGGGTGCTTCGACTTGTGTTATGTCGTTAGCATGTTGGAAAGCCATTGGTCAACCCTCTTTGTCTCCATCACCTACTCTCCTCACTGCGTTCGACGGTCATTCTTTCCGACCACATGGCATCGTTCCTTCTTTCCTTGTGCAGTTAGGAGGGAAGACTGTGTGCGTTGAAGTAGAGGTAGTCGATGCTCCCCTCGACTATAACCTCTTGTTAGGTCGGAGTTGGACTTATGCTATGCAAGCTGTGGTTGCCACAATTTTCCGAGTCTTGTTGTTTCCACACGAGGGTCAGATAGTGAACATTGATCAATTGTCCTTTTCTAGACCTGACCCAAATTTGGGGGCATCCACGGTTCCCATGATTGATAATCCTCAACCCGGTTTCATTAACGTAGGAGTTGGTTTCTGCCCATCCTTGATGGGTATGTTTGATTACCCACCTCCTCATAACGATGTCAAGTTTATATTGAATCACCACAAGGTTGAGGTTTTTCATGTTTCATCGTTCTGCACGACTTATTTTGAAGATCCGTGGATTCTTTCTTCCCCGTCAGCTACGATGGATGAGACAGGGAACTCTGGCATGTCCATGCCCTTGTTGGATGCTGAAGTAGCGTACTCTTTAGCCTAGAAAGCTTCAGCTAACCCTGATCTGAATCCCACACAAGAGTTGGATCCACTTCCAGAGCCTATTTGGGCTCATGGATCTCTTGCTACCACCGATTCGTTAGATTTAGTCTTGCCTTCTGACGAAGCAGTAATTGAAGAAATGACTAGTCCGAACAAACCTTGGGAGGATCTGCATCACAGATCATATTTCCTCCCCGAGTTACGCCGAATCGAGGCAGAAGAATTCACTATCACCATGACGGGTGATCAGCCATGTCCTATTAACCTCTTAGCTACACAGGAAATTTATGTTGAGGGGAATATGGTGACTATCGCTGAAACTATAGCTATCAACATCTCCCAAAACCTTGGCATCGTGGAGAATGTCTTCATCGGAGCGGATTGCTCCCCCGAAGAGATTCAAATTTACACGGATCTTTTCAAATAATTCCGCGACATTTTTGCCTGGTCTTATGAGGAAATTCTAGGCATCGATCCGAAAATAGTTGAACATGAAATCACAACGTATTCTGATGCTAAGCCTGTTCGACAAAAACTTCGTCCAGTCAATCCTAAGAAAGCAACAACCATTAAGACTGAGGTGGAGAAATTGCTCAAGGCAGGGTTCATTTACCCTATCCATTTGACTCAATGGGTGTCAAACCCTGTGCCGATCGATAAAAAACAAGGAACGATTCATGTATGTACCGATTTCCGTGATTTGAACAAGGCATGTCCAAAAGATAATTATCCAACCCCATTCATCGACCAGATCATTGATGAATGCGCCGGTTGTGAAGCCTTTTCGTTCATGGATGGTTTTTCAGGATATAATCAAATTCAAATCAAACTTGAGGACCAACACAAAACGACATTCATTTGTCCGTGGGGTACATTCGCCTATCGAAAGATGCCTTTTGGCCTCAAGAATGCTAGAGCCACTTTTTAGCGGGCCATGTATTTTGCATTTCACGACCTCAAACATATAGTCAAGGCCTATCTAGATGATTTGGCATCACGCTCTCGCAAGCGAAAGGATCATCCTATGCACCTCCGACTAATCTTCGAATGTTGTACCTACTTCAGGATTCGCTTGAATCCCAACAAGTGCAGATTTTGCGTCATGGCAGGACGTTTGTTAGGTTTCATCGTTTCAACAACAGGGATCATGGTCGATCCTCTTAAGGTGGAGGCAATAGTCCAGTTGCCCCCCCCACGCACAATCTTACAACTTCAAAGTCTTCAAGGCAAGGTGAACTTCTTACGATGCTTCATCACCAACTATGCCGAAATCACCAAGGGATTTATGCGTTTACTCAAGAAAGATGTTCCTTTTTTCTGGGACAAGGCCGCTCAACGCTCTTTCGACACGTTAAAACACGCCCTCACAACTGCACCTCTGCTATGGCCACCTAATTATAACAAGGATTTCCTCTTATATCTGGCTGCCGCAGAGTCAACCATAGGCATGGATTTAGTTCAGGAAGATGATTCGTTTTCAGAATACGTGATCTATTACCTAAGCCGAGGCCTCGTAGGACCGGAACTTAATTATACCCATTTAGAAAAACTTGCGTTAGTAGCAGTTCATGTTGTTCAACGGTTCCGTCACTATGTTCTGTTTCGCAAGACCATCGTCGTTGCTGTCATGAATCCATTCCAGTACATGTTGAAACGATGAGTTATCGGCGGAAAAATTAGTATATGGATGGTCATCCTCCAAGAATTTGACTTAGACTTCATTTCAGAAAAGTCCAAGAAGTCATTGGTCTTCGCAGAACTTATTTCGGAACTTTCAGTTGAGTCAGGTGACGTTGTGCCTGAGGAATCACCTATCTGGGGGGATATGTTTTTGATTGAATCATCAGACCCTTGGTACGGAGATATACTGATCTATCTCCAGAATTTTAAGTGCCCCACCTCTGCTTCTCGTGATGAGCGTCGACGGATACGCCATCAGGCTAAGAATTATCTCATACTCGATGATACGTTGTATCGAAGAGGTGTAGACTGCATCTTGCGTCGATGTCTCACTCTTGAGGAGGCCGTCATAGTGCTCAATGATTGTCATATAGGAGCTTGTGGCGGTCACTTATCTGGGTTGGCGACAGCCCAAAATATTTTACGAGCAGGTTGCTTCTGGCCCACACTTATGAAAGATTGTATCGAGTCGTTCAAGAAGTGCCATCCGTGCCAAATCTTCTCACGGAAGATTAGGGCACATCCAACTCCTATGTTTCCTGTCATCACAGTTGGTCCCTTCACTAAGTGGGGGATTGATTACACTACATGCAACCCCCCATCAAAAAGGGGGCACCGCTATATCATCGTAGATGTCGACTACTTCACTAAGTGGGTCGAAGCTATGCCAACGTTTAAAGATGATGGAGAGACTGCAACTCTCTTCTTATTTAACCAGATTATAGCAC
>JZKD02S1673827.1:421497-436091 GCA_000966675.3 Picea glauca
TGAATAAATGTTGAATGCTAATTGATGAGTTTTTGTGCAAGAGGGAAGTTTTGGGAAAAAGAACCCCACACTCATTCACCCCCCCTCTAAGTGTGGTAGGTGTGTCCAACAGAATGACCAACAAGGAAACACATTGACTATTTGTGATTGGGTAGATAAAATTAACTTTCAACAGTCTTTGGAGTTCTTCTTTTATGATCTCTTTCAGGGATGGGTTCATTCTGCATTGTGATTCGAAAATAGGAAAAAAGTATTCTTTTATTTATATATGATGAGTACACAGATCAGGGTGAATACCCTTCATATCCATGTAATCCCATGCGAAGGATTCCTTATGTTCCCACAACAATTGAATCAATCATTCTTTCTACAGGGATGATAAGTTTGAAATGATATTTAAGATTTTTCCAAGCTAAATTTATATTGGGATGCTTTTATGTCTTGGCACTGAAGGTATCATTTCGAAAGAAGGATCATCATCAAGGGTTTGTTGGTTAGGTTCTCTCATTATAGTATCTAAAAGTTGGGCCACTCGCTAGCTGACTGAGGGGGGGTTGCTGATAAACATATTGATATTATCATCCTCAATTTCATCCTTGAAATAGAGGGCCTTACCAAGTGTAAGAATTGGTTGTACACTACTTTCTTCTGGCTCAAGTTCAACCCATACAGGGATCTCAAGGTCTTCACTTAGTTTGGAAGGGGGATATAGAGTAAGGCTCTTTGTAGTTTTCCCATCAGAAATTTTCATAGCTCCTGTCCTACAACTGATAAATGTGTCAATTGTGGCCAACCAAGGTCTTCCTAGGATCAGGGGGTGTCCTCCTAGATGATTTTTTGGTTGCAACACTAAAAATTCTGTTGGATATTCCTAGGAATCCACAGATAAAACAATGTCTTCCATTACCCCTCTTGGTCGAATTTTGGATCGATCAACTAGCTCCAACAAAGTGGGGTAGGTATTAAATTGGTAAGTCTGAACAATTCTGTTGTTTCCTTAATTATTATGTTTATTTTAGTGCCTAGATCGATAAGAGTATTTGGAATAGCCATGCGATCAATCTGGATGACTACTGTGGGGTTCCCAGGGTCATCATATTTAATAGGCATGGTTTTTCCCAACATCAGTTCTGAAAGTTTTCCAAAGACTTGAACTGTGTCGGTTGTCCCTAGGCTTCCTACTGGGATTTTTGATGCAAAATTCTCTAATTGTTTTGGCGTAAATCGAGATGTCTTTGATAACTTGCAGCAGAGGAATTTTAACACACAAGTTTTTCAGTTCTCCAAGGAAGTTGAACTCAGGTTGGGGAATACACTTGGGCACAACTAACCTTTTCGAGTATGGAGGAGTTTCAATAGAGGTGGTAGACTGAGTTTTATCCTGTTTCCCAGGAGTTGCAACAAAGGTAGAAATATCGTTCTAAGTTTCAACTTGTTTTTCTGGAGTTTCTGTGTGTTTTTGGTGTTCTTCAGATTGTCTGCAAGGTGGTGCTATTTCACTTTGTGAATATGTTTCATCATTTTCTGTAATTATAGGTGAGGGTTGCTGATTTATTATTCTTCCTGAACTAAGTTGTACTTCTTTGCACTGAGCGTGGGTGATGCAATATGTGGGGAAGATGGATGTTTTGGCTTGTTGGATAGTTTCATTATTCAAGTTCGAGTGAGACTAAATAGGTAACTGGGGTCATAGTGGAGGGTTACTTGGTAATATATTGGGTGGCAGGGGAAAAGGTGGTTGTTGTACAAGAAAAGGTGGTTGTTGTACAAATGGCTGAGACTAGACTGGTAATTTCCCTCCTTGGAAAGTAGAATTTCTCCATCCTTGAGACCATGAAGTTGTTTTATTTGGATATGGAACCCAAGGTGTGGGATACTGCATTTGTGATGGGTTGGGAAATTTCCATGGGTTTGAGGGATATTGGATTTGCTGTGGAATTTGAGTATTATACATATGATTCCAATTGTTGAAAGGTGAGGATGGATATTGAGTCATACCTGGTAGATGAGATTTCCATGGTTTCTTGGAGATGAAATATTCTTGTGTTGTCTCTTCATTTGAACCCTTAAATACTATTTTCAATCCCGACAATGATCGACAAAGTTTTTTTGGGTGGTCTAGTTCGTAGATACCACATATTCCCATGCTGTCAAGTGGGCATTCCCTACGAGGATGTTTGTTCTTGCATTTAGGACAAAAGACTTCCAATGCCTTCTCTGCTTCATCCTATTTTTTCTTTACCTGCAAAAAATCCAATTGTGTGGTTAAAAGATAAGGATATCAGTTTTAACATTCTCAAATAAATTACCAATTTCTTCTCTTGTTAATCCACTGTTGGATAATTTTTGTATTCTTGCAGTAGTATCTCGTTTTTGGCCTCTGTTTCTTGATGACCCTCTCAAGATCCTCATGCATAAATCAATAATGTCTTCAAGTGGTTCCTTTGATATATCTCCCTTTCCCATTAGGTTCAACATATCCAGGCAATCATCCCTCATACCTCGAATCATAATTGTCTTCAAAATTTCCTTATCTAAATCATTATGTTTAGATCTGTGTAAATTATATTCGATGTGTTCCACATAATCCTATAGTCTCTCTTCCCCCTTCTAAGATATTTTGAAAATTTCCTCCCTTTGGTCCCTTGTTTTTCAATAGTCCTGATATTTCATCAGAAATGTCTATTTCATATTATCCTAGGAGGTGATAGAGTGAGAACCAAGGCCCATGAACCATCTTAACGCTGACCCATTTAGGGTAGCTGGAAATATTTTTAATTTCTCAACATCCGTATTATAATCATAACTTCAACATAGAACGCCAAATTTGTATAGGAAGGTGTATGGGTCTTCTCTTATTTGACTGTTAAAGTTTGGAAGTGAATATAGAGGTATATTATTCATTGGTGTCAGTCCTGGAATGTTCCCAATAGGGAAATCAAAGGTCGAAACTATGTCATTTCCATTTGCATTTACCATGTGTCTTTGCCACAAAGAACGAAACTTCTTCCAATCAGGTCTAGGTATATCTTATGTTTTTGGGATATTCTTCGATGATTGTTTAGGGTTGTTGGCACAGGGGAAGACCCAGGTTTCAATTCTTAAAAACTCACCAAAAAAACCCCGACTACCAGCCCTTTCGGCAACACCTGCAAAGTAGGCGAGGTCTCATCTGAGGTAGGAACAAGGGGAGTTATAGGACGCATGTGTCTGTAACCAAGTTGGGAAATAGATCTGTGATAATAACACTTCGTAGGGTATTCTATTAGCACTTAGGATTAACATGAATTAGTTAATCACCTTTATTAACATTGCAGAACATACCCCAAATATAGATCGACACAGTAACAATAAAGATCAAGCACTTCAACCACTTAGCGCATAACACTGAGTTAGATATAACATTCATTTAACACAAGTAAAGCACTAAGCATCAAAATATCTGTCTACCATACATAATTATAAAATCACTAAGAAGATTCATAACATAAACAACACAATACAAAGCAAACCAAAGACACAAGATATACGTGGTTCACCCCAGTGTGGGGCTACGTCCACCAACTGCTTCACCTTATTTATTATTCATCCAGATCTTACATTCATTCTCTCATGTGTACTAAGCCACAAGGCCGAGCTTCTCACTAGACAGGAGATCTACGCACTGAGTGCCAGATCCTCCTTCCAAAAATAGGTCAAGGCACAGAGCCACAATCACTTACAACACTTAGCTTCTTCTACAAAGTTATAGTTGAGCATAGAGCCTCAAACACTTACATATCCTTGCACAAAGCACTACTTGCGAGCTATTTTCTATATAAAATTATCCTTTATTTATACTTTTACAATCACTTATAATAAGTCCTAAACATGGGTAAAAAAACCATGGGCCAACATCCCATAACCCATTACAAAAACCCTAGAGGACCCCTTACTGGGTCCACATAGCCCGCAAAATAAGTGAGATCCATGATCTGAGTTCGTCCTGGGTGCTCCTTGCTTGACCAAAGTGTTGAAGTCCAAAAGTGGTCCAAATATGACCAAGGTTTCCTCAAAACTTGGTTGAGGGCCAATAGGACCCTAACACTCACCTGTGACTCGTCCAGAGTCACTCAGGTCTAGGTAAGAGAATGGACAGGTGAGGTAGACAAACAAATGGTGAGGGCTAGCTTCAGATAGCACAACTTGACACATAATTAATTCTCTTCTTGACTCAGTGAATCACGAATAGCAAAATGTGGTCCCGACATAGCGACCGACAAGTTAAATAAGCGGGGCACCGTAACAGATTCTTCCAACAGCCAAGAATGCTTCCATCAATGTGAATCTGTCTGTTATGGCATGATCTCAACGTCCAACAATGGTCCATCTACTCATAAATGAATTTTATAGCCGTTATGGAGCATCGTTATAACGGTTGGGGAGCCTCCAACGGTCATATGGATTCTCCAGGGTGAAGTCCGATTCTACGTGGTCCTGCTATTCCAATGAGGCTCAAATCCTACGAACCTGCCTCTTGCAAGGTTCCAGTCTATGAAGTCTTCCATGTGGTCTCTGTATCTTCTTGTAGCTTTTCCAATTTATCTTTATTTTTATTGATCTTCCTTGCCTTATTTCCTATGATTTGAGTCTCTCTAACTATATTTGGAATCCTCTTTTCATTCTTATGCTTATCTTCTCCTAGTGTAGTGACTTCGCACTGCTCATGTGCCCTCAAAGGGTCTAAATTTAATATCCCTTCTCTTAATACTTCCTGGGTGGATATACTTATTTATTGAATGGATAGGTCCTTCAAACCTTCTTGCATTCTTTCAACCTTGATAGCTAATTCTCTTTCCTTCTGTCCCTCCTATGTTTTTACGTTGTTCTGTTGCTTCGACTTATCCTCTCGTTCTTCTATGAATCAATCTATTTTTCTAGCTATGAAATCCCTTAGTTATTTCTTTTTATTTTCTGTAGCTTCTTCCTTTGCTTTCCTTATGTTTTGATCCTTCTCAATCCAAGGATTACCTAATAAAAGTGGGAAAGGGGAATTGTCCCCAATAAAATTAATGATTTCAAATTCCTCTTCAGTCGATGTTCCATGAATAATAATAGGTACATTAGTAACTCTTCCGCATAAGGTTATCATATTTCCCTTAAACAAGTCTATACTTCCCAATGAAGGTACCACAATAGGCTTTCCCAAAGTTTCCCAAGTGTCTTTTGTCATAATATTTACTTGTGTTTCTTCATCCAAGACACAATCTATGTCGAAGTCTTCTATTCTTGCACTTATGCACTGTTTTACTTTCAGGATCTCTGGTAAACTAATATCTTTATGAATATCCATCATTTCTTTCAACTGTAATAGCGTAGTATGAGCTTTCTCTGATTCTTTCTCTTTATGATTCTCTAACATGCCCTTAGTCTCTTGACTTACTTCATAGTTTTCTTGTTTCATGTTCATTTGTTCAACTTTAGCAATCATATTTGGACAATCCTCAACCTCATGACCAACAATTTTACAACAAAGACAAATAAGACATGTACTAGGGAATTCCTTAGCAAGATGTCTTGGTCTTCTGCAGTTATAACACAATGTCAATCCTCTTTTTCTCTTGTATGTTCCCCATCCTCTTATGTACTACGTATTGGGATCACAGTGCTGGACCTGCACTCTGCAAAAATAAATTCTAGGTTCTTGCATCCACTTATTAGTCCAAAAATTCTTTCTATGCATATAAATAACATATCTCTCTTCATTTCTATTAATTTTTCTCAAATCAACTCTTTCTTCCAGCTGCGCCCTAGCCCTCAGACTAGGACAAAATATATTAAACATACTTAAATTCATGCTTTCAAAACAAAAAATTTCACCTATCTTACTCTTATCAAAGAACAAATCTTTACCTCTTTTAAGATCTTACCTCTTTTATTCAGATCAGATTTCTTTCTTAGCACAGAGCCTCACAAGTCAAGTAGAGTACTGTGCACTTCAACAGAAGATCTACGCACAAAGCTTCTACTTTATTTACTTCAGTTCCCAACAATCATAGTTTCAAGTCCCGACAATGGAACCATTTGTTGGCATAGGGGCAGACCCAGGGTTCAACGCTTAACAACGCACCAACAAAACCCGACTACCGACCCTTTCAAAAACACCTGTGAAGCAGGAGAGGTCTCACTCAAGGTAGGAATAGGGGGGGTTACTGGACACAGGTTTCTGTAACCAAGCTGGTACACAGATATGTGATAATAACACTTCACAGGGTATTCTATTAGCACTTTGGATTAACATGCATTAATTCATTAGCTTTATTAACATCGCAGAACATACCCCAAATATAGATTGGAGCAGTAACAATAAATATCAAGAACTTCAACCACTTAGCACATAGAACTGAGTTAGATCTAACATTCATTTAACTCAAGTAAAGCACTAAGAATCAACGGATATATCTACCATACATAATTATCAAAGCACTGAGCAAATTCATAACATAAACAACACAACACAAAGCAAACCGAAGACACAAGATACACATGGTTCACCCCAGTGTGGGGCTACGTCCACTAACCACTTTTCCTTATTTATTATTCGTCCAGATCTTACATTCATTTGCTCCTATGCACTAAGCCACATAGCCGAGCTTCACACCAGACATGAGATCTGCACACTGAGCACCAGATCCTCCTTCCAAAACTAGGTCAAGGCACAGAGCCACAATCTCTTACAACACTTAGCTTCTTCTAAAAAATTATAGTCGAGCACAAAGCCTCGACCACTTACATCTCCTTGCACAAGGCACTACTTGTGAGCTATTTTCTATATTACATTCTCCTTTATTTATACTTTTACAAGCCCTTATAATAAGGCCTAAACATGGGTAAAAAAACCATGGGCCGACATCCCATAACCCATTACAAAAACCCTAAAGGACCCCTTACTAGGTCCACATAGCCCGCAAAATAAGTGAGATCCATGATCTCAACTTCGCCTGGGCGCTCCTTCCTTGACCAAAGTGTCAAAGTCCAAAAGTAGTCCAAATATGACCAAGGTTTCCTCAAAACTTGGTCGAGGGCCAACAGGGGTGCCCAACAACACTCCCATGATCCAGAATAGGGTTATCAACGTGCTCAAGAATGGGCTGGTCAATATCTGACCTGTTATTAGGTTGATTGAATTTGAGCCTGGAATCTGAATGTTCCTGATTTTCGTTCTTGGAACACTCTAGACCTTCGATCAAATCTTTATATTCGACCTCTACTCCTGCTATTGATGACTCTCCATGAACAGAGGACTAAGAATCCACCCTTCTTCATTTTTTAGGTTTCTGATGTACCCCCCCTGAAGCTTATGACTCCACTTTGTTTATTAAGTCTTGAATATATGTCACCCATCCTTGATCATGATTTCTTTTTCAACCAGGGCACCTTCCTCTTCTTGTATTTTTGGGGCCAACCGTTCTTCTCATGTTTTATTCATGCATCATAAATCCCACAATTCATCAGGATGGTGTCAGGTATTATTGTTGCGCCCTTAATAACCTCCTCGACAACGACACCAAAAAAGTTGGTGTGATTAATTATCTAATTAAATATTTCAATGCATTTAATTGTCATCCTAGGGTAAGTATTTTATTACAATGTTATTGTGCAATATTTATGTAGACAAAGAACTCTCCTAAGACTTTCTAATGAATGAAATCTAGTAATCAAACACTCTCTGCATAACTACTTATGAATAAACCAGATCCTTATATCAAATTAAGCTACAACCAAGTAAGATGCTCAAAAGAAATTCATAAGAATGAATCCACCTTCTACTAAACTTGAACCAATTGCTAATTATCCAATCCTTACTACTAATGGAATCTCAAGGAAATTCACAAACCACACTACTTAAAAGCAAGGAACACATATGTCAATAGTCTTCTTCTGTAAAGGAAGCACACACTCGCTCAGTTAATCAGAACGCACTCTTGCAAAATTGGGATTGAAACGATTGCTGCACTTAATTGGAAACTCACGCATACAGAATTGGGTTCCAGGAAGAGAATGGAATGATGATTCCCATCATCCCAAGGGGTATATTCCATGGACATAATTGTCATGATCATATCATCGGTGTGAAATACCACGCAAAACAGATCAAGATACATATCAAAGAGAGAATGAGGAGAAGGAGTTGCTGATTGAATAACCTGATAAGCCAATTATACCGGACTAAAGGCATTCAGTCGCCATAACGAAGACAATTGTCAGATCTAGGTACTATCCATGGGTCATAAGACTCATGGGTTTCGCCAAAAGAGGTCGATATCATTTTAATCGAAGCGAAAAAAGGAGGAGGAAAATAGGGTGATGGAATGGGGAAGGTACCCATTAATGATGAATCCTTTAAAATACCCACACCGACATTCTCATAACCAAGAGCTGTTTTCACAATGAAAGGAATGTTACTAGTGTGTGAATCGAAACTAAAGAAGGCAAGCTGATCTATGGTAAAAAAAATTCCTTGGCGAGGGAAATGTATCACACGGAAAAACGTAGAAACAACTGCACACATAGAATCAATTCAATTATGGCCAAGTAGAAGGTTGTAATCGAGAGGTGCATCAAACACCTCAACTTCAATAGTAACCGATTTTCCTTCTAACGCAATAGATAATGAAGGAAGAACACCATAAGGTTTAAATCATGTACCATTAAAATCTTTTAGAGTATTGTGTGACTCGGTAAGGGCAGGAGAGTCAATGGATTTCCAACAAGTAACAGACATGACGCAAGTCGAAGCTCCTTCATCAACAACAATTCGACAAATGTTCTTATTTTCCACAATGAATTGTATTTGAAACGTTAATTAATGAGGGAGTCTTGGAATGTGATATTCCAAGTCAAATATTATCAAGTTTGTATCAGTAGGATCAATTCCACCAATAGCTGTTAACAGTTCCTTCCATTGCGTAGGAATTTTTTGAAGGACTTCAAGAGTCGACATCGCAAAATGTGACTATGCAAGATATTATACAATACTGTAGTTTTGAGCGGTACGCACATGGGGGTTAAATGACGACTTAAGAACAACACCCTTAGGAGGAGGATGAAGAACTGTATCTATAATCCATCGTTCGAAATGAAGAGGACTATTGGGAGGTGAAGTCAATGGAGGAGGTTGAACCAATGGAGGTGGTGAATCATCAATTTTCTCTTTTGAAGGAGAATAATCCTCTCTTTCTTTTAAATGATCCTCGACCTTTCCTGTACTGCACACTAGGATCATAGTAGCTAACCTGCAAAAAATTCTTTCTAGGGTCCTGCATCCATTTTCTAGCCTAAACATTCTCTCTATGCATAGGTATAACATATCTTTCACTATTGTTATCAGATCTATTCATATCAAACCTTCTTTCATCTATTAGTTCCCTAGTATTCAAGATAGGACAAATCTTATTAAACATACCTAGATCCATACGTTAGAAAAAAAAATTCCACTTATCTTACTTCTACAAAACACAAAGCTTACAGATCTTACCTCTTTAGTCTCACTTTCACCTTTATGAGAGCACAAAGCTTTCAGATCTTACCTCTTTTCTTCAGATCAGACTTCGTTTCTTAGCACAGAGCTTCATAAGTTAGGTAGGATGATGTGCACTAGGGAAACAGATCTACGCATGGATATTTCACAGTTTCAGGTCAGATCTTCGTAGAAAGCTCCTTTTTCCTCAGTTCCCACCAATCATAGTTTCAGGTCAGATCTTCTCACAAAGATCCTTTTTCCTTAGTTTCTAGCAATCACAATTTCAGGTCCCAACAACAGAACCATTTGTTGGCACAGGGGCATACCTAGGGTTCAACGCTACAACAACGCACCAACAAAACCCTAACTACTGACCCTTTTGGAAACACCTGTGAAGCAGATGAAATCTCACCCAAGGTAGAGGCAGGGGTGGTTGCAGGACTCCAGTGTCTGCAACCTTATTTGGGACATAGATCTATGATTGTAACACTTTAACAGAGCACTTAGCTATTATAGTTCATCAATATCCATCCTTAGTTCACAATGCATATAAACCCTAAACAACAGAGCATCGCAGTATTCACCTAGATCTAACACATTCAAGCACTAAGCACATCAACATAGATTAGATCTAACCTTCATTCACATTACTCAACACTAAGCTACCATATTGGATTCATATATCATCTAACAACGCACTAAGCATTTAATCATATAAACAAGAGAGAAACCATAAAGCACAAAGCATTCACAACACATGATATACATGGTTCACCCCTGCCCTAGGGCTACGTCCACCAACTCTTTGTCTTCTTTATTAGCTTCTCTTAATCTTCTACATGCACAAAGCCTCAAGATCAAATCCATAGAGGACAAGAGATATGTGCACTCTTCGCTAGATCCTCCTTCCTCAAGATAGGTTATAGCACAAAGCCTACATACAGTCTCTTACAATCACTTGCACTCAGCCTTGCAAGTCCCACACAACATGCACAAAGCACTTACAATCATTACTTGCACTTAACACAACTACAACTGACTGACTGACTTACTGATGCCTTCTTACATCGCCTAGTCTTCTATTTATACATTTCAAAATAGGCCTAAGCATGGGTAAACCCATGGGCCGACATCCCCATACCCATTACATAATCCCAAAACCCAAAAATCCCTAAAAAGAGGCCGAGATCCCATGATCTCTTCTTTGACTTTCACTCTGCCTTCGACAGCCTGTCGAAGTCCCAAAAATAGTTCAAACATGACCAAGGATCCTCAAAAACTTGGTCAAGGGCCAACAAACCCCTAGTTCGGTTCTTTCTGCACCTGGTTTGGCCAAAAAATGAAGAAGTTATACTTCCTAGAAGTTTTCCCCTTCAAGCTTGTTGTCTCTGGCTCACCTATTCACACATGTGTGTGACTAACTTGGCCTTTGTGTGTTTTTCGTGCTGAAACCTAACACACACAACAATTCCCACAAAATGGGAAAAATTGTAGGACCATTTGCGTCAGTCCCCAAACCTCAGTGGAGAACTTGGTCGTATGGCCCCATGTGGCTAACGACCTAATAGTTTGCGTGCCCATCAACTAGCTCCTCCATGTGAAGGTGTGTGGTTATTTGGTATTGCAACATATGACCAGAGGTTTAAAATCCAATTGTAATGGTCTAAGCATGCCAAGGGTAAAGGAAAGGTCATGTGGCATGGTTGCATAGTGTATGCGTCGAGGGATGGGGCTAGGCCCTGGCCCTTTAGTCCGTCGACCGATCATACCTTTCAACTCAAATATTTATAAACACACTATAGTTGTAAGCAACACCCATAAGTGGGTGGGCAAATCGGGCCCTACCAAAGCCTTGACATGCCATCTGTAGGTCGGGGGTTCGACCCCCATAGAATACACCCATTTTTCATACTGGAGGGGTGCCATGTGGCAGCCCACGACTGGGCCACGTGGAACCATATTACTTGCCAACAAATATGACACGTGTCAGCATCCCATTCACCCATGTCTGCCACCGAGTCTACCTTGTCAACATGCCAAATCATCACTACCATGTCACCGACCACATGTGGGTCCATACCCTACCACGTCAGCATTGTATGGTTGTACGGACTATACGATCAACTGCCACTTCAACACTATATGGATTGTAAGGACTGTACAGTTAGCAAAATTTTGCATGTTTGGAAAAATGAACAGAACACGATATCTTTCTCATATGACATCCATTTGAGCTCATTAAAGTTGCGTTGGGATCATGAGGACAAGGCCTACACACGTGTCTGTTTTGAAGCTATTCTGAGCAATTTTATTTTTGAGCAAAATTTGATCCCCTGGATCACTTGCTATGGCCTAAGCAACTAAGAAGAAATGTAAAGAATAAGAATAGTTGAAAGTAACATACCGGAAGATAAATCAACTGAAATAACTGTGAGTGGCCACAATATTGTAGATTTATTCCTCTTGACCAAATTTGTAACCTGCATTTGCAGACTAATTCTTAGTAGTTTCCCTTATCAAACTAGAGGTTACCAAAGAACCATGCATAACACTGAATAGAAAGCCACCAAATACACCATATACACCCAATAAAATAATTGGGAAATGAAGATACATTCAATAGTCATGTCTTATTTTACCGTCCATCGTCCAATAATTTAGTTGTTCAATTGTTAATTAGGGGATTAAAGATATATGCATGGTTGGCAAATGAAAGATGTTTGTACAATTGACATATGCTGATCCTTATCGATGTTCACCATCCACCACCGATGTTGATGTGCTAGTGTTATAGGTGGACATAGACTATGACTGTAATGTTAGTGTGGCCGTGATCACTTCACCATTACTCTTCATATTTTATGTTTCTTTAGAATTTTATCATACGATAAATGCGATAAATGCATGAGGATACCAATGGCTAGGAGATCCAAAAGTAAATCAAAACTTCTTTAGCGAAATCGGTGCACCTCAAACCATAATTCTCACCACTAATTTTATGCCACCTAATTTATCTATGCACCTCAAAACATTATGCTCACCACTGAATTGGTGCCACCTAATTAATATACACACCTCAAACCATAATGATCACCACTAAGTTGATGCCACCTAATTAATTTATGCACCTCAAAACATAATGCTCACCACTAAGTTGATGCCATCTAATTAATTTATCTATCTATTATTAGTGGTGCCTCACATAAACAAAAGATTTAAAAAACAATGACCTAAGGAACACATAATGCATTCAACCATTATTTGTGCATCATCTAATGCACTATGTTCACAAGTAGTGCAGGATGGATAATTGAATGCATAATATGATCTTAGGTGCAAACCATAATTTTAGTTTATTGAGATAAATGTGAATCACTAATGTTGTGACATGTTCCAATTTGATTTGAAACAAATTCATAATAAACGTTGAATGGTTATGGCTTAGATCAACACAAAGCAAGTTTGAAAAACATTTACAAAATGAAAAAATTAGAAGTATTTTGGCTACGAAAGTAAAACTCATGACTACAAAAGATGATGAAATGGTATGGGGTTGTAGTTGACAGTGTGAAGTCCCCCACACTAACACAATGAACTAACACTCACCTACAAAGTGCCACACTGCCAATATAAATTCTAAAATCAAAGGACATGTAAAATTAACCCTAAAGGGGAACACTTCCAACAAGAAGACAAAATCGGGAGAAAGAGCACTATGGATGGGGAGCTGAAGAGATGAACACACTTGGCCTTCCAATTCCTCCCAGTAAAGCTAGTACTACCTATCAACCCATGCACAACAACTAAGAAGGGTTTTTTTGGCAGAGTAGTGAAGGAATGTTGAGTAAATTCCTGTGATGTAATTTGTTAGATGTTTCAGAGAGCTAAACACCATTGTAATTTTTGTGACTACCAAGAAATAAAGATTTAGCAAGTCATTCATTGTTGGATTTTTTACTTCAAGTTTCTATGGGGTAAATATTGTTGTCTATTGTGTTTAATTCATTGTGTGGTTTATATTTTTGGTGTAATTTCTTCATTTTGATGTATTCCTATGTGTGTTCCACTTAAGAGAAATTCCAAATGTTGTGAACAATGATCTTCCCAAGTCGATCTGATGTAAAAACCCATTTTTCTATTGTGGACCATTTGTATCATTACCATATGAGATTGATAGATGAGGGAAAATGAATATTGACTGTGTTTTCTAATTCCAACCAAAGATTTGAACTGTTCTTCTAGAAATCAACATTTAATCTACTCACTAGCCATTGCTTGAGTTGTTGAGGAACCACACACACTTCACATTATATGTCATTCACATTTTTTGAATTAATTAAAGTGACCACAAATCCAATTTCACATTTGATTGTCAAAACAACCTTCTCATTCTTGTTAAATCATTGTCTTATAATTACCTCGATTCCCAACTTGTGAACACTAGTGATCAATTTGTTGTCCCTCAACAAAATGGTGTTTGAAAAAGATATGCATATGCTCTATTCAAGTTATATGTGAATTGTGCAGTAGCAAGACTACATTCACTTTGATATGTTCAAATAATATACATCAAGACCATAGTGAAGCAATACATCCCAAATCTCTCACAACGTGTTATTTACCTATAGCCATCCATAATATATGTTGATTAAGGTTGGTTGTCATTGATGTCAACCCTTGAAGAAAGCCCCATAGCACAAAGGTTTGTGTAATGGACCAAAGGTTGTTTCATGTATAATCATATGTGTTTTAATATATTTTAAGGTAAGACTATTCTATATGGATAGTACATGTCATTCCATTTCTGGTGGTATGTGGAACGTCACATAACGCCTCATGGTTAGAGAGTTATGTCCATGTGAAGTTGGAGAACCCAGGTTTGGGTAATGGACCCAAGTTTGTTTGATGGATAACAGTATGAGTTTTGATATATTTTCAGGTAATAATATTCTATATGGATATTACATTCCATTCCATTTCTAGTGGTATGTGGAACGTCACATAACTCCTCACGGTTTGAGATTTATGGCCTTACGAAGTTGGAGGACCCTCATATGTTGGCTTGAAGCCCCAAAAGGTCAAAGTAGTCAAA
>JZKD02S1673827.1:444611-461990 GCA_000966675.3 Picea glauca
TATATATATATATATATATATATATATATATATATATATATATATTCTCTATTAAGAAGAAGTGTGCAACAAGAAGTATTATGTTTATGATTTTGTCTTGGCTATGCTAAACATACAGAAGGTATGTTATCTTTTTGGAATAGCATAAGTATAGTGAAGATGTTTCATAGTTTAGAATTGGGTTAGGTGTTCTAAAACAAGTAAATTAAGTCTTGAAATCAAATACAAGTAGAGCCATTCATTATTGTTAATGAACAGTGCTTAAGAAACATGATATTAGTTTGATAGTGATTGCAAAGACATAACATTTAATTATCTGGAAAAAGGATCAATGGTGGCGAGAAAAATGAACCATAGGACTACCATTTACAGATCATATTGGTATCAAAGAAAATTGATTCTCACCTTAGAGGGAAGCACATAGTGGATGCTCACTCGATTGTGGAGGTTGTTTGAAGGTGGAAAATTGGTTTCTATTGACCCCACTATTGGAAAAAGAAGAAGGGTAAAACAATGGTTAAACCAGACCATGGATAAGATACAGATGATGCAGAGCTGTGGTTACTTTGTTTGGAGAACTAAATGGTAGATATGAAAAGCTTGTCAACTTAATGGTTACATGATACAAATTATGTGTAGAATGAAATGAAGATAGAAATACGAGCATAATGACATGGATTTATTGCAAAGAACATAGTAATATATTGAAACCCAATCTCTATTAATAAATCAAATAGTGAAAACGTTGCAATATGAAAGGAAATACAAATCGATTAGAATGGTGGTATCTTATCTTTGAAGCGAGATGTACCAACTATGCTCATTCATAGGGAACCCATTACAAGAGGATGAAATGGTCTTTTAACTTAAAGTATAAAACCCTAAGAGGTGAAAACCCTAAAGATACAAAACGCTAACCCTAGGAGATGAGATGGAAAAAAGAATGTGGACGAAAAGGAGCCTAGTTGATACATCAACTTCTCAAGACTGCAACTATCAAATAATACAAACTCCATTTGGGAAATAGAATTTATTTCTGTGCTCTGTGTGTTTGGACATGTATCTCCCCCACTACTAAACCCAAAAAAACAAATTAATACCATTAAACAAAATTTTTACGAAGAATAATTTCTTATGGCTATGGGTTATGGCCACAACATAGTGAAACCCTAAACTTATCACTCTCAGACTCAAATCAATAAATTAATTAAGAATAACTACATTTCTATAAATAAATTTCAAGGGAGAGAGAAGAGAACAAACTTGGATTCTGATGTTTGATGTCGATCCTGCGTGAAGAATTTCATTCCAACACTCTTTTGCAACGATCCTTTGAAATATCCTACACACAAAGAGATGAGCAACTGCAAAGAAGTAGTTATCTAGAAATCAACTAAAACATGATCATAACAATGTCCATAATAGATTCAAATTAGAATATACAAGACATACTAGAAACATGAATCAACACATGAAATTGGACGAGAACAAGAGATCTTTTAGTATGAACAACATAAAATTTTGTTACAACCTGTAGCTATTGTGGCACGACCCCAAAAATGGACTACAAGATCCTCCCCCTAAGGCCAGAGATGACCAAAAATACCTCCAATACTCTGTATTCCATGTCCAAGGAAGGTTAAGGGTTTCTTCTTGACAAGATAGGGAGAAAACAACATCTAAAAATAAGGGTTTCCAGATGAAAGGGAAAATCTCATATGCAAGAGAAAAAGGAAACTTGCAGGACTGAATTGAAATTAACAACATAAGGATGCATTTCTCTGTTCTATTTTTCCTCCACCCAAGGATATAATTTATACTCCTTTTTTACATTTGGAGTAGTTATGGATGAGCTACAAGAGGTCAGGAACCTGGGGAACCCATTATCTCCTCCCAAAAATTCGGAATTATTTTATTTTTTGAGCCAAATTAACATGTATGCAGGTTTCTAACTATCAACACACATATGTACTCTAGATGATTTAAGGAAAGTCACGTACATAAACCAAAATGGGTTTTTTAAAGTATTATTAAGAAGGAAAGGGGGGAAATGGTCCTACAAGCAGGGAAACAGATGTAATGGAGGACAATAAGTCATCATAAGCATATGTGGTGTCAAATGGCGCTATAGCAGATGCCCCCTAACATGTGAGGTCAGAAGAGAAACTAATGGCAGAAATACATTACAACATCATCGTGAGATCGTGAAGGGGCCTGGGTAGGAGTAGTTGAATACCAATCCTGTAACATTACCTACAACAGAAACAAGTAAGATACTCTCTTCCCAAGTCAGGCATACCCATGCTTAGGAGTGATGTAAGCAAGGCCGCCAAATCAAGTACATTGTGGATCCATGAGTAATAAAGCATAAATGATGTCCATGGCCATGAAATATGTACACAGTGGATCCATGTGATATATAAGAGTAGAAAACATGGCCATGAGAGAAATACATAGTGGATCCATGCAAATGTAGATCATAGCCAAGAATGGATACATAGTGGAGCTATGTCTTAGAATAAAAAAGAGGATATATGGTGTCAATGGAGTGAAAACATTGATCCTCTACAAGTAGCAATGTAAAAGGAGGTGGTAAATACAACTTGGGTAGGATCACAAAAGAGGTGATGCTACTATGTTCCTAGAGGTCTTCAAAACAACCCATTGTGGTACGAGCCTACACTATGAAAATAGATGTGTTGGTGTCGAACATAGTGAGACACTATTTGATTACTGGTCACTGATGTATACCGTTAACAAATGCGAGACAACCCACCGATAAAGATAATGGGTGCCAAGGTACCTAGTACAATCTAACAAGTGTGAAAAGGTGAGTTGGAGTCAAACACCTATATAATTTATTGATTAAGGGACATTGATATATTCCCATGCTCAATAGGGAGGGAGCCTGCCACTAATCACTGCAAGCCCCAAGGTACTAATGAAACTCTAGATCCTAAATCCCATAATAAATGAGATGAAGTCGATGGGATGAGATCTGCTAGAAGGAAGGCATTAAGGCATCCTCCATCATCCAACACAAGAAACAACATAAGGCCAAATATTTGGAAGGACTCAGATGAACAGATTGAAAGAAACACATTGAGGTATGACTCTAGCATGTACTAGATGGAATATCACACGATAAAGACTCTTTGAATAGTAGCCAATAATCAAGACTACCAACAAAGATGAGGAATCCATCAATTGGGTCAAATGGAAACCAAGGTACCACAAAAATCCCTATGTGTGATAATGGTTGCTAGCATTGAACACAAGGGAAATCGCTTAGTCAGTGACCAATGATGATTATCATCTTCTAAGCACAAGGTCACCTATAAATGATGTAAATAGACCTAGGATGAAACTCGAGGCCATACTCACAAAGAAATGAGTCATAGTCAATAAGAGAAAACCGTCTAGAAAGAAGTCAATGGGAACATTCTATACTAGCACGAGTTAGATACAATGATGATTGTGAAACTAAGAAGTACTTGACTCACGGAAAGGCCAACTTAGAAGGTCAAGAGTTCTGTAGAGTGGCCGACACAGGTTGAATTCCCTTGAACATAAACATGACACATAAAGTGACTTGGGAAACATGAATTATAAACTGGCATATGTCTGCAACACATGTAGTGTCAAAAAATGCTCCATATGACTAGAAGAATAACCAACTAAAGTAGATTATGCTAAAAAATGAGGAAAGGCCTCTTAAAGCCACACTAAAATCCAAAATAGTGAGATAAGAACTCATATAATTGTTCTTATTTCAAGGGAGATACAAATAGTTTTCATATAAATAACATGACTCATTCCCATCCTTCTTTTTTTGTTTTTAAATTTTTTGAATTTTTCATATTATAAAGCCTGAAAAAAACTAAAGAATGCTATAGTACAATGGATAAAATGAGCGTCGCGGGTGAACAAACTAGTTCCAAGCGCAAGGAACATACCTATGTGTTGTACCCTTTTCGTCACCTAAATGAGCAAAAGAAGGACACTTACAAGTCCATCTGGGTTAGCTAGACATGACAGAGATGAATGCAAGACTTAGAAACATCAAGCATCAGAAATAAACAAACAACTAAACTAATAACAATAAAAGAAACTAAACTAGAGTGCACAAGGATATTAGAATAAAAAAATGAACAACATTCATGCCACCAATGGATAGATTGTATTAGTGGGAAAACACCAAAGAGAAAGGGAGACTTATGGGTCCCCCCTTCCTCTAAGGGAGGGCTCTTGAACCCCCAATGATTGAGCTCTTCTTAAAAATAGAAAACTAGAAGGAAATGGCGAATAAATCCAAAGTTCATTCACTCAAGAGGTGATGTGAATAGCTCAATGAAATGATGCTTGTATGCTCCAATGAAGAAAGAGGTTCCTTATAGGAGAATATAGGCAGTGTTAGCGATAATTCTTGTCTTGGGCTCGAGAGCATCCAGGTCTGCAGGTTGCACGAGGAGCGCTCGAGAGCAGCATGGAAAAATCTTGTTTTGAGGCTTCCAATCAAGAGGGCGAGTGAAATTACGATGTCAGTAGCCCAGATCCATCCATAAGAGCAGATCAACGATCATTGGAATATCGAGGATAGCAAGTTGATCGATGTATAACGTCAAAGAAAGTGGCTTTATGCTGAGACTGAATCTAGGTCATCCAATCCCATGACACATAGTGCGAGATCTAGTCGACACATCGACAGTCGGGAGTTTGAAGGGTGAAAGTCCCTCATCATCTCACATCCTGAAACCTCAAATCCTAGAGTGCCAAAAGTGCCCAGAGGCGGGCCCGTAGTATCGTGAAGCAGCCTCAGCCGTTCATCTACAGGAGACACCTGGTGCGCGATCATGTCATGTCGGCATTCGGGGATTCGGGGGGTAAGAGCTCCTTGTCATTTTACATCTTAAAACTCCAAACCCCGAAATGCCGATAAGTTCCTTTGAAGCTAAGCCCATGGTCCTAGCACCCGGTCACGTCAAGCGAACCTGATAGTGGAGGCATCCCTCTTCTAACATAAAATGTCATCTCGACCATTCCTCTGAAGGACACGCGGCGCAGATCTGAGTCACAGGTGGGACCTTTCAGGATTTTCATAGTGAAAATGCCGAAGTCATCTCAGCCGTCCATCCATCGATGAAACTCGGGTGCATTAGACTTAAAAGGGGTATGGGTCTGGGTGGCCAGGATCTGGGTGCTCAGATCTACGGTCAGGAGCAGATTCTGGAGGCCCCCCGCCATTCTACCTTTAAGCAGAGGGGGGGGGGTCCGGAATTGAGCTCGCAACTCTCTAGCGGCCAGGATCAAGGCGCCTAAATCAACGGTTGAGGTTTCATTCCAGATCCCCCTTGCCTTTCTACCTTTAATCGGGGGGGAGGGGGGGGGGGTCCGGAATTGATGTGTTATTACTGTGGGGCCCCTTGCCTGACGTGTCACCTTTGGTATCATCCTCCTTGTTGCCACCTGTTCTCCACCTACCACCTCCCTCTTCCCTTGTCATCTATCCAACTTCCCTCTCCCCATCCACATGGCACCTCCTCAGCTAGTCATCCTCTCGTCTCCTGCCATGTGTCCCTCTCATTCCTAGTCACCTCCTCCTATACTCCCGCACTCCATGCTCCTTCCTCCTCTGTCCTATTCAGACCACGTGGCATTCCTCAACTGATGTCACAGCTCCCATTTCTTCTTCATCACCTCCACAGTATTGATGCCTTTAACCCTCGTCACACCCTCGTCCACATCAGCCATAGGGGTCCCTCGCAACAGTCCAGCGAAGTAGCATCCAAAGAAAGATAGTTCGGCTGATCAAGGTGGCACCATTAGGAGACCTCCATGTCCCAGAAGGCAGAGTTGACCGATGCCATCCCCTATCCCAAAAAGAAGTTATTGCGGCAGTTGCTGGTGGTTGAATATCAACTCCGCCATAAAAGGAAGGTCCGGCAAAAGACTAATTCACGTCGACTCACCTGCAGAAGGACAATCCAAAATCTGATGGCGTCTGTCGTAGGCGCACAATCATCCTGAGTCTACATGGGTAGGATGTCAGAAGCCATACATATGCAATTCTTTAATGCAACGTCTTTTTTTTTGCTGCTAGGGTGGTTTTTGAGTATATGTAGGCGTTTTCGCCATTTTTGTAAGGGATCAATGGTTGAGCGAGGCTCCTGGTGGTAAAACTTTAATGAAGCATTGTTGTTCTGGTTATGCATGGAATTTTGAGACTTGTCTTATGAATGTCAGTTTCTTTCATGTCTTTGTTTACACAGTGTTAGAACGACTCGGAATTGGAGAATCCAGTCGAGTTGTAACTGTTGTAGGATGATGTAGAATTGGATCACTGTAACAGTTGCATCATCTCTAATCAGTTCTTGTGATTTTCCTAATGCTGAACGACTTGGAATTGGAGAGTCCAGTCAAGTCCCCCTTTTAGTTTCTTGAAGGCCTGAACCAGAGGATCTCGCATTTAGGGTTTTTCTTCTACAAATTACTGAAAGGCCTGCTGCCTAAAGTAGTTTTCTCACTATTCTTGCCAAGTCTTCCACCTGTTCACCTTTTAATAAACCCACTGACTGAAGTTAGATCAAGACCTCCTTTGTTCCTTACATGCCAGACCCAGTCCTTGAGTTAGAGTGATATCTTCCCGAGTCTCTATCCATTCGATCACCCATTCAAAACTATTGTGACATAAAACTGATGGGCGTCGGGCTCTGCTCCTGCAAGCAATCCAGGAGTGACTTCCATCGCCAACATTTCTAGCGCCCTTGTCAGGGATGAAGTTGAAAATATTCCCTGGCATTGAATGACATTGAGCTTCTTATTCTGAAGGTGCATCAGGTATCAGAGCCTTTTCGAGATTGCTACTGTGCACTTGGCGACTCCACTGTGACGACTCTGCTGGGGAGAACCTGCTCTATTAATTGTGGCTTCAGAGGTAGACACACGCGGTCCCACCCACAACTGCCTCTAGCTACACCAGAAACTGATCCGGAGGTGGTTCTCAAGAAAGGAAAGGCCTATGAAGGAGAAGATTCTGCCACCGTACCAGGTAATCCGCCATCTCCTTCTGTAAGAACTCCATTTTCTCTTCCTCAGTTTCCTAGCAGATCGCTTTCTGAAGTTTCTCGTTTCCTAAATTTCGGGAGTGTTCCTATTGAGGCTTCCCCCTCTGGTCTGGGATTAGAGGGAGAAATCCTTGTCACTCCCATTTCCCCTGAAGCTGCACCTCGGCGTAGACCCAAGACCACATAAGGTTTTCCCACTCCTGGCCTTACTGCTCCGCCTCTTGTTACTGTTGTCGCTTCTGCATGAAGAGAAACATCCGTTGATTTAAGCTCGCTAGCCTTCTCCTTAAATCCCCTCTTGTTTCCCACTCCACTTCGGGACTCATTCCCAGTAGCCCCTTCGCGAACTCCTTCTCCTCCAAGTTATCCTCCACCTAATATCCCTATGGTAGGAGAAAATCCCCCCATGACTAGAATGGAGGCCATTATAGTCTCTAGGTATGCTCCCCTCGTGCTACCACAACCTCCCAACACCCTCCCAGCAGATACCTCCTCCAACCACCTCTGTTTGGAAGATGTTCTTTGATGGAGTTTCCTCTAGTATAGGTGCAGGCGCTGGAGTGATTTTCATATCACCTTGTCAAGAGACCATATCCCTATCATACAAGCTGGAATTTGAAACTACCAACAATGTGGCAGAATATGAAGCTCTTGTCCTTGGTATGAGGGCTACAAAAGAAATGGGAATTAAGGAGGTGTCAGTGTTCATAGATGCAGAATTGATAATCCAATAGGTCAGGAACGTTTATTGGGCCCAACATCCTCGGCTCAGGAGTTACAGAAACAAGGTATGGGACCTGATTGATAATTTCTTCTCAGCTTTCAGCATTACTTTTGTCCCAAGGGAAGAAAACACCTCGACCGAATCCTTAGCGGTCTCAGCTAGTCTGTTCAGGATTCCTCTATCGCCGAAGATCCATGGTGAGGTTGAAATAAGATACAGGCCATCCATCCTAGACAATGTAAAGCATTGGGAGGTTTTCGAGGATGATCTTGAAATAAAAAAATTTCTTCAGTTCGTCGATGAGATTTTGGCATTACACATCGATCAAGATCCTGATCCTAAAGGTGACCCTCCCTCTGAGATATTCTTAAATGAAATCGTTAATCACCATATTATTCAGCTGCCCAGCAATCACATTCCAAGGGGGATGGTCCCTTTAGAAAGACTGTTCGACAAAAATGATGTGGTAGTAAAGGGAGGTGTTTTAAATGAAGATCCTGATACAGCCGAATGCAACATTGGCACACAGGAGGAGCCTAGGTTTGTCAAATTATAAAGCAGTTTGACCAAAGAACAGAGGGCCGAATATACTAAGTTACTGAAAGAGTTTGCTGATGTATTTGCCTAGACTTATGAATACATCAAGACTTATGACACATCTTTCATTGAACACAAGATCCCACTGAAAGAAGATGCTAAGCCATTCAAACAGAAGCTGAGACAGATAAATCCCATGTTGCTACCTGTCATGGAGAGAGAAGTGAAGAAATTGCTAGATGCCCAAATCATTGTCCCCTTGAGATACTCTAAATGGGTGGCCAATTTGGTCCTAGTAAGGAAGAAAAGTGGAGAAATCAGACTCTGTGTTGATTTCAGGAACTTGAACAGGAGCTCAGGGAAAGATAATTATCCCTTGCCCAACAGGGAACACATATTGCAAAGGGTAACGAGTGCCTCTAGGATATCCATGATTGACAGTTTTTCTGGGTATAATCAGATATCAGTCATGCTTGAGGACAGAGAAAAAATAGCCTTCACCACTCCTTGGGGTACATTCATGTATGCTAAAATGCCTTTTGGATTGATGAATGCGGGAGCAACATTTTAGCGAGCTATGGACATAGCCTTTATAGGGGAGAAAGATAAGTTTGTGGTGATCTACTTGGATGACATAACAATTTTCTCCAAGTCTGACAGGGAGCACTGCGGTCATCTGAGAATTTTTTTTTTGAAGTGTCAGAGGTTTGGCCTATCCTTAAATCCCAAAAAATTTGTGTTTGCTATGAAGGAGGGGAAGCTATTAGGCCATATAGTATCAAAAGAAGGAGTAAGGATTGATCCTAGTAGGGTAGAGGCAATTCAAACCCTATCACTTCCTAGATCCAAGAAGGAAGTTCAATCCTTTTTGGGGAAGATTAATTTCTTAAGGAGATTCGTCTCAAATTTTGCTGAGTTGGTGAAACATATCACAACCATGCTCAGGAAGGGAAATGAAGTGAAATGGACTGCTGAGCCCAGGGAATATTTTACCCAAATAAAAAGAGCATTGACTGAGGCACCTGTGCTGATCAGTCTTGACTATTCCAAAGGATTCCTAATTTTCTCTTTTGCTTCTTTTGATACAGTAGCGGCGGTCTTGCTGCAGAAAAATGAGGAAGGGCGAGAACAACCCATTGCCTTTTTCAGGAAGGCATTAAGAGATGCAGAGGTCAGGTATGAAATCATGGAAAAACAGGCCTATGCCTTGGTAAAATCTCTCAAAGCCTTCAGAGTCTACGTCTTGCACTCAAAGGTGACCACATATGTTCCTTCAGCCTCTATAAAGGACATCCTTGTACAGCCCGACATAGATGGGAAAAGAGGAAAGTGGATTGCCAGGATCCTAGAGTTTGATCTGGAGATTAAGCCCACTAATTTGATAAAGGGGTAGGGCTTGGCCAAGCTGCTGGCTGAATCCAATTGCAAAGCCTTGGGGATTAGCTTCATCAATGCCCATTCAGAAAATCCGCAAGCTAAGTTGACCAATATGAATTCTCAGAGTGCCTTACCACTAGCAGCATGCACATGGTACAAGGATATCTTGTATTTTTTACAAGAATTGAAGCCTCCTGATGGGATGGGAAAAAGCAAGGCGAGAGCTTTAAATCTCAAGGCGGTTAGGTATTGCCTCATTGACCAAGCCTTGTACTGGAAGGACCCTTTAGGAGTATTTTTAAGATGTCTGGACCCGCAAGAAGCCCAGAAGGTTATATTTTATTTCCATAATGACCTTTGTGGGGGGCATCATTTCTGGAAGACCACAGCTCCTAAGATCCTCAGGGCTGGATATTACTGGCCTACTTTGTTCGCTGATGTCCGTAGAGAAATAAGAGCTTGCATCAAATGCCAGAAGCTTTTCAGGAAAACAACAACTCAGATCACTGCCATTAAAGCCTATAGTAGCTTCGACACTTTTCAGCAGTGGGGGTTAGACTTCATTGGAGAAATTCATCCTCACTCAAGCAGCCAACACAGATGGATCCTGAATGCGACAGACTATTTCACCAAGTGGATAGAAGCTACCCCTACCAGGAGTACTTCTCACAAAGTAATTATTAGCTTCCTGGAGGATATCATAGCCAGATTCGGCTGTCCTAGCAAAATCGTCACTGACAATGCTGCCTCTTTCAGGTCTGAGCCTTTGGTCAAGTTCTGTGAACAATTTGAGATTTCGCTAATCGACTCTACTCCCTATTATCCTCAAGGAAATGGACTGGAAGAGTCCTCCAATAAAAGTCTGATCAAGCTCATCAAAAAATTATTGGAAGACAATAAAAGGGCCTGGGATTCAAAGCTCAAGTTTGCCTTATGGGCCGACTGGGTGACAACAAAGAAGTCTCTGGGCATCTCACCTTTCCATCTTGTTTATGGAACAAAAGTTGTCTTCCCTACTCAGCTCGCTTTATCCGTAGAAAAATTCCTCCAGGACCTTGAAGGAGAACCTGACCATATGGTCAGAAGGATTCATTAGTTGGTGGAATTTCAACAGAGTAGGGAACAGGTCATTGACAGGGCCTACCATCATCAGCAGAATATCAAGCAAATATTTGTCAGGAAGAGGAAAAAGAAATATTTTGAGCTGGGTGATCTGGTGCTCAAATGGGATGCACCCAGGCAGAATAGGGGCAAACATAGTAAGTTTGATGCCCTCTGGTTTGGGCCTCTCAAGATCTCTGAGGTGTTTTCAAACAACACTTACAGGTTGCAGGATTTGGAAGGTGAAGAAGTTTTTGATGGCCCAGTAAATGGGTATTTCTTAAAAAAATGTTTTTTGTAAGCCGTAGGTGGCTTCTTTTGTTTTGTAAATATTGTTTTCTATTTTCTGTTTTCGGCTTAATAAATGACTCCATAGCCCAACAACAAGGCACTAAAACTGCAAAATGAGTTCTTAGAGCATCACAGGGATGAATCTATCCCCCATGGAGCCTAATGTTAGCGATAATTCTTGTCTTTGGCTCGCGAGCATCCAGGTCTGCAGGTTGCACAAGGAACGCCCGAGCTCAGCATGGAAAAATCCCGTTTTCAGGCTTCCAATCAAGAGGGCGGGTGAAATTACGATGTCAGCAGCCCAGATCCATCCATAAGAGTAGATCAACGATCATAAGAATATCAGGGCTAGCAAGTTGACCGATGTATAACTTCAAAGAAAGAAGCTTTATGCTGAGACTGAATCTGGGTTGTCCGATCCTGCGACACATAGTGCAAGATCTAGTCGGCACATCGGCAGTCGGGAGTTCGAAGGGTGAAAGTCCCTCATCATCTCACATCCCGAAACCCTGAATCCCGGAGTGCCAAAAGTGCCCAGAGGCAGGCCCGCAGTATCGCGAAGAAGCCTTAGTCGTCCATCCACAGGAGACACCTTGCACACAATCATGTCATGTCGACATTCGGGGATTCGGGGGGTAAGAGCTCCTCGTCATTTTACATCTCAAAACCCTGAACCATGAAACACCGATAAGCGCCTTTGAAGCTAAGCCCATGGTCCTAGCACCTGGTCACATCAAGTGAGCCTGATAGTGGAGGAAACCCTCTTCTAACATCAAATGTCATCTCGACCGTTCCTCTGAAGGACACGCGACGCAGATCTGAGTCACAGGTGGAACCTTTCAGGATTTTCATAGTGAAAACATCAAAGTCATCTCAGCCATCCATCCATCGATGAAACTTGGGCACATTAGACTTAAAAGGGGTATGGGTCTAGGCGGCCAGGATATGCGCGCTTAGATCTACGGTCAGGAGCGGATTCTGGAGGCCCCCCACCATTCTACCTTTAAGCAGAGGGAGGGGGTCCGGAATTGAGCTTGCAACTCTCTAGCGGCTAGGATTGAGGTGCCTAAATCAATGGATGAGGTTTCATTCTGGGACCCCCTTGCCTTTCTGCCTTTAATCGAGGGGGGGGGGGTCCAGAATTGATGTGTTATTATTGTGGGGCCCCTTGCCTGACATGTCACCTTTGGTATCATCCTCCCCATTGCCACCTGTTCTCCACCTACCACCTCCCTCTTCCCTTGTCATCTATCCAACTTCCCTCTCCCCATTCACATGGCACCTCCTCAGCTAGTCATCCTCTCATCTCCTACCATGTGTCCCTCTCATTCCTAGTCACCTCCTCCTGTACTCCCACACTCCATGCTCCTTCCTCCTCTGTCCTATTCAGACCGCGTGGAATTCCTCAGCTGATGTCACAGCTCCCATTTCTTCTTCATCACCTCCACAGTATTGACGCCTTTAACCCTCATGACACCCTCGTCCACATCATCCATAGGGGTCCCTCACAGCAGTCCAGGGAAGTAGCATCCAAAGAAAGATAGTTCGGCTGATCAAGGTGGCACCATTAGGAGACCTCCACGTCCCAGAAGGCAGAGTTGACCGAGGCCGTCCCCTATCCAAAAAAGAAGTTATTGCGGCAGTTGCTGGTGGTTGAATATCAACTCTGCCATAAAAGGAAGGTCCGGCAAAAGACTAATTCCGTCGACTCACCTGCAGAAGGACAATTCAAAATCTGATGGCATCTGTCAAAGGTGCACAATCATCGTGAGTCTGCATGGGCAGGCTGTCAGAAGCCATACAGACGCAATTATTTAATGCAACATCTTGGTTTTTGCTGCTGGGGTGGTTTTTGAGTATATGTAGGCGTTTTTGCCATTTTTGTAAGGGATCAATGGTTGAGCGAGGCTCCCGGTGGTAAAACTTTAATGAAGCATTGTTGTTCTAGTTATGCATGGACTTTTGAGACTTCTTGTCTTATGAATGTCAGTTTCTTTCATGTCTTTTTTTACACTGTGTTAGAAGGACTTAGAATTGGAGAATCCAGTCGAGTTGTAACTGTTGTAGGATGATGTAGAATTGGATCACTGTAACAGTTGCATAGTCTCTAATTGGTTCTTGTGATTTTCCTAACACTGAATGACTTGGAATTGGAGAGTCCAGTCAAGTATCCGTTTCAGTTTCTTGAATCCATGAACTAGAGGATCTCACATTCAGGGTTTTTCTTCTACAAATTACTGAAAGGCCTGCTACCTGAAGTAGTTTGATCACTCTTCTTGCCAAGTCTTCCACCTGTTCACCTTTTAATCAACCCACTGACTGAAGTTAGATCAAGACCTCCTTCGTTCCATACATGCTGGACCCAGTCCCTGAGTTAGAGTGATATCTTCCCGAGTCTCTATCCATTCGATCACCCATTCAAAACTACCATGACATAAAACTGATGGGCGTTGGGCTCTGCTCCTACAAGAAATCCAGGAATGACTTCTGTCGCCAATAGGAAACATAACAATAAAAATATATTCTTGGAAATATAGTGCACCCATGGCCTCTTTTATAGAAAATATTTGAGGCAAATTTCAACTAGTCTTTGGTGTGAACAAGGAGCCATTTAGGGCACCTCTAGGTCTTTGACTAGCCCCCCACTCGAATTCAGTTCAGATTTGAGGGTCAAATCAAATTGGGAACTGAACCAAAAGTGAGTGGGAGGCTGAACAACATCATAAATGCATCATTTTGAGGTGTGCGTGGTTTTTTGTGTCCACAGTCACGCATCGGGTGAATGTGCGCTTTTCCGGCATTTTCGACTAGCGCATGTGCGTGCACTTCCTGTGTATATTGAGCGCATGTTGATTTTATAACTGGTTGTATAGTTTTTTTCCCTTTGGAAATGCATTTTTTGGGCCATGGATGAACTAATAGGTGCTTAGAGATGCTAGATTCTTGTAACCATTTGCAAACGAAATTTCAGTGATAACCGATGACCCCTGATGTATGAGGTTAGGAACATACGTATAGCCGAAATACATCAATGTTTCTTCTACTGAGAGTACCTTTGTAAGGAATATTTTTGAGGGAAGTTTCAAGAGTGACCCATTGGAGGGAGAGGGGAACCTGTAGGACCCAAACCTTTCACAAGGGGTGGAAAAATAAAACTGTGTACAAACGCGGTGGGCATGCCCCATGCTTGTGTCATGTAACTCAAAAATATGTAATACAGTAACTGAAATTGTGTGTCGGTGTATATGACTGCCGTTCCCTTAGGGGCATGTTGATAATGGAAGAGGACAATTCTAATGGTGAAAAAACTCTGAAAAGAGGTGATGACACCTATAAGAAGTGTCAAGGATTCGCAGGCATTGATGGCCCAACAATTTTCAAAGGTCTTCAACAAATATAGAAACAACTGCAATAGTTGCAAAGTAAGACCCACCGCAACATGAGAAAGTGTTGAAGTTGAATGTTGTGGGGGTCAACGATAGCAGAGGGTAATGATGGTTCTCTCTGTGTCATTCAAGGATCCTCATTGTGAAGGTAATGAGAGTCAAGATACTATCGCCTGTCTGGAAACTGTCTTGATGTCGACATAAAGGGAGACACGACTCCAAGAAGCAAAGGGCTTCATGAAATCCACTGGATAAGATCAGGGATTGATGAGGAACATGGACGAAGTCAAGAAGTGGTGAGACTCAATACTTCCCTTGGTTGGGGATATATGTAAAAGATGAGTAGCAACAATCGTGAAACTGAACCTAGCATCAGGCGGACGACTAGGCTTGGGTAAACTGTACCAGAGGCATGACAAAATGGACAAACGCAGAGATCAAAGGTGTATGGAATGTAAGATACTCAGGGTTTATGGATAATGTCAACAAGGGTAGGAGGTGGAAAATGCCCCAACCAAGGGTGACAAGGGTTGCTTTTCCGGAAAAGGAAGGTCGCTAAAGGCGACAACAAAAAGCTATGTAAATGCGGGAAACAAAGGTTTTGTACAATTACCAAAAGAATAAAGAAAAATTTGGGATAAATGTGCAGATACAGAAACGGGTGCCCGAGTGCAAGATGTCTTGGCAGGAGAGGGCGCAAGTTGCTTGGAAAATAGGTGGAGGGTGGGGGCCCCATAGGTGGGTTTCTGTATTAGGGAAATGAATGGAGGACAATCTGCAGATGGGAAAACTGATGGCGGATGAGATGGAGGGTTAATGATACCATAGAGGCACAACCAAATGGGAACCATAATGATATTACTTGGGAGTCCATGGTGGGAAGGATAGAAAAATAAGGAGAAGGAGCATGTGGATGATTCTCAGGAATGCGAAGACTATGGGGACTCCCAGCCCTAGGGGGTGAAAACAACATGAGTGTCAAAGTGCAAGAGGGGACTATAATTGGGACAACTCATGTGGGGGAGAGTGCTACTAGTTGACAGTACTGAAATGCAGCGGGGTGTGAGTACTGCAAAGCCGGATGGGGGGACCCTAGAGGAAAATATTAGAGGGTGTGACTGGGAGATGCAATTGATATTTAGAGGGAATAATTACATGCTAGTGTCGATGATATACCTGAAGCAATAACGTTGATGAATGATGACCAAGTTCCTACACACATGAAAACTAAATACCTGACGTGAACAATATCTGAAGATAAAGAACATATAACAATTATTTGATAAATTTTGAATATAAGCAGGCGTACTTGGGCAGGATGTGAGAAAAATGCATCCTCTAGGGCTGAGGATGGATGGTGACCTGGGGGATGTGAATGTGTAGGGGGTGAGATCTTGATCCCATGGCTGAAGATGGATCGGAAAATGGATGATTGAAGCTCCTGTAATTGAGCATGGAAGTTTGGCAAAAGGGACTATATATAGTGGTAGGGCCCACAATGCCACCTCATTTGTACCTATTGTCTTAGTGAGTGGACGAGAGGTGAATGAAACTATGTGCACGAATGGCGTAATTGGGGACAAAGTGATGTGGAAAGTTATATTTTCCTTGTAGGCTCTGCAGTTGGCACAAATTCCGTGGTGGGGGAATTTCTGTGATGGCTTGGACCTTAAGGGGGTCCACTGTGATGCTGCATTGGGAAACGATGAACCCAAGGAGGCATCCAATGGTGACATAAAATATTCACTTGAGGGGGTTCAAGTGGATATTGTACTAACGACACCTTTGGAAGATGATCCGTAAATCATTGAGATGTTGAGTGTGTTTCTTGGATCGAGCAGTGAGGTTGTCCAAGTATGCGGGGATGATATGAGCCAGATCATGAAAAATGTATGTCATGGCCTACTGGAAAGTTGCACCAATGTTCTTGAGGCCAAAAGGCATGACACAGTATGCAAAATTACCCCATGGGGTAGTGAATGCGGTTTTGTATTGATCGGCTGGGTGAATCTGAATTTGGTTGTAGCCAGAGAAACAGTCCATGAAGGACAAAGCCTCGTGGCTAGTGCAATCATCAATAATTTGGTCGATAAGGGGTGTTGGAAAGTTGTCTTTGGGACAGGCATGATTGAGATCACGAAAGTCCATATAGATGCAGATAGTGCCCTGTTTCTTGTTGACATGGATGGGGTTGGAAACCCATGACATATATGCAATGGGGTATATGAACCCAGCAATGCGTAATTTTTCAATCTCGGCTTTGATGGCCACTGCTTTGGATGGGTGTAGTGGACATTGATTTTGTTGTACAGGTGTGATATCAGGCCATGTGTCTATATGATGCAAAAATGTCTTGGTATTCCTGGAAGAGGGCTTTGTAAGCGATAAGTTCTTCAGGAGAACATTCGGCGCCAATGGTGATTTTCTCGATGATTCCATGTTTGATGGAAATATCAGTTTTGATGGTGGGGGAAATGTTGGCCATGTTACCTTCTTCAAAAGCGTCAAGGGTAGGGATAGGGTTATTGAACCAATCTATATGCCCTGATTGGAGAAAATCTTTGGTTTTGATTGCGTATATGGGGTTTTGGTTAGGAGGTGCAAAGGCTTCCTGTGAAAGAAAGAGTGCTCTGTGATGGAGCGGATCCCATGGGAAATTGGGGGTAGTGAATTCCTCGAGGATGTCTTCATCGCAATAGAACCATGGAGAATATAGGGGATCTAGGGGAGTAACCTTGGTAGTTGTCACCATGTGGTTGTCTTCTGGTGGTGAAGAGGTAGAGGGGGTGGTTCAAGGGGGTTGCGATGGTTCGCTCGACATAAACCAAATATCGAGATATTGTGGGTTAAAAATGGTAGTCGGGTGCAATATTTCCATGGGGAAATGAACTGGAGAATT